>JAYESA010000007.1:128905964-128990124 GCA_036927795.1 Iris macrosiphon | reverse complement strand
AAGAGATACAAGAGGAAGAAGCACAAATAATGATGTGCAGTTAACGGTGGTGAATTCAAGAAGACTGAAACTTATACAAGTTGTTGACTAGAATCAAGTGTCGTTGAGGTTACAAAAAAAAAGAAGTGTGGAGTAAGGAGTCTCTTCCATGTACGTTCTAGCTAGCCCCCAAGCAAGTAAAGGGGTAAATAAACACCTAAGTAGATAAGTTGTGGTGAGGAAGTATGGCGAGTTTGAGTGTTGTAAGAGTGAGTGTTGATTGTATGGGTCTATTCGGGTGGTTGGTCCTGAATTAGGTTCCAGACTAGCCACCCACGATGTTTCTTTATATTCTATAAAATTATCTTCTTTGATATATATATATATACACACACACACACCACCTGCCTGGGTTCGAGCCGCGGGGAGCGCATTATTCCTTCCATTTAGCAATTAAATGGTGGTAGAGGCATAGGCCTTTGGTCCGGGCGAGGAACAGCGGGCCTACGGGTCAGATGATGCGGGCCTTCGGGCCGAGTGTGGGCTTTTGGGCTGAATTTGTATGCCTTCGAGCTGGGTTGTATGGTAGTATCTGTCGCAGATGATCCTAACCGAGTTGAATGTGGGGCTTTAATAACATTGTATAAGAAGTTCATTGCCAGTGACTTGAGTGGTAATCAACAGAGTTGACAAATATGACAAAGACCCTATTCAAGTCATGGTCGTAGAGAACATAATTCATTCTTGATTGCTGAGAGAAAAGATAGGTATTTGACAGGGAGCATCTCTTTAGTGCTTGATAAAAAGTTTCCTTTTACGACCACTGGAACATTTACAAGCTCATGACATCTAATGAAACTGTAAACTTTGTTCCTTGTTAGTCCCCAGCCCTTAAGTATTTGCTTATATATTGGGGATGGGGGTTAGTAAGAAACAAGCACTTCTTAAGTCAGAATCACATCAGAACACATGAGATTATCAGGAATTGTTAAAGGGAAATTCCTTGTCGGATATACCTAGGGCTGCACTTTTCCACTTGTGGAGAAAGGATAAATTTGTATGAACTTTATATTTAGTTTGGTATACGTTGAGTAGTTCTCTATGCCAATGGAAGTGATTAAGACAATAGAAACTTTATATTTTCATTTTGAGTGTTCCATATACCTTTGAATATACTATATAAACTCAGCCCTGTCTAGTTCTTCCATGTGCTTCAGGAATGAGATCCAATTACCTAGAACTACATGCATTGGGATGGAAGTGGCCGCATTCCCTTGAATATAGAAATCGCATGAACTATTTGTAAGCCTTCTATAAGTTCTTCTTGCTAGATATCCTCTTCCTGTTTCTAACCATTTTTCTCTCTCTTTCTCCTCTTTCTTTATTTATTTATGCCTTTTGTGGATTTCTCTTCTTTCTCCTTTTAAGTGCCACATCCAGCTAAATCTTCCAAATCAACTGATTCAACTCAGATTCTACTGAAGTCGAACAAGGTTAGATTTCATAAATGGTATATCTAAGAGAACCAGAGAGTGGAAGATTATATTGTCCTGATTCTACAATTGGACGGAAGGTCAACTATATGTTGTGGGATGGGACTTTCTAGAAGCAAATGGAGATAGAAAGTGGATAGTAAAAAGGTTTATGGAGGACAGTTAGTCCTAGCATACCTAGTTACCACCCCAGGAACTGGGTTCCAAATCCCACATTCCCAGACATGACAGGCTCCCTATCTGGACAACCAAAACGGCAACCCAAACAATCCGAATCTTAAAAGATATTAATCAGATGGTAACAGAAAAGACCAAAATGTAAATTAATAATCAAAATGATGCATAATTGAGTATGTCATTATAGGATTCAGTAGAAAATATATCTACACACAAAATCCTGCTCTTAAGCGAACCACAACCCAAGTAGCGACTGCTTTAAGCCAACCCTTCTCGTACCTCACGCCACGTACCAATACTGTGTACCTAAGCAAACTTTGTCCTATCTTTTGATCTATTTGCCACTTATACATCTCAACATTCTCATTAAAACACAACTATGTAGTTTCCCTAAAAGAAATAAATAGAGGAAGCATTTTTCTTTACCTGTAACAAGCATGTTCTCCCGTCAATCAGAAGGCGAGTCCCAGCAGCCTCTTCTTCAGCATATATAACGTGGCTGTTTCCATTCAACTGCAAAAAGTGCCCATCATGATGAGTCACACTGTGGTACATTTGACCATGAATAACATGTAGCCAGTTGGAATTATTCAAAAAGGTGCCTTATGCGGCTGGAAACTTTATTCTTAATCATGGATCATGTATATTTTAGTAGGAAAAAGTTTTCATAAAGGGTATATCAAAGCCTTGGCTAGGAAAGGTATTTATCCTTTATGGAAAACCATCATATTACAAAAGACCTAAACCTTTCCATTATGAATACTTTTCAAACTTAGTAATGTATATATTTAGTACAAAGCTAAGATTTTCAATCATGGTTCCCTTCGGATGGCAATGATTATTAATGATATTCAAGGCTGATAATCACCTTTGACCTATAAGATATTAATCATCATCACCATCCAAACCTTCTCCCACCAGAAGGGGTATGCTATGGAGCATAATAAGCTCTATAAAAGATTTGCCAATATTTTTATGACCGTTTGTCGACCTGACGTCAACCCTCCTTTGGTGTCAAATTCCTAGTCAAGGTTGCTATGAGAATGAGAGAGTCATGCCATAAAACCTAGACAACCAATTAGCAGGCAGTAGACCTACCTTTTGGATATGCTACCAAGGAGTATCGTCTAAGTTCACTTAGATATAAAGAGCCTGGACGAAGAGGTACGAATATACAATTTGCTATAGAAAATTGCATTCATCCGACCTATAAGATATTGCTTTCATGGTGAAGTTTATGTGCTTAATTGGGACTAAGTTATTTACTCGCCTCTTTATTGCTACTTTTAGTTAATTATTAATTTAATTTAGTTCAATCAATATCTACATTCTACAGAAATCTCACCAACAGGGTATAGAACCAGAAAATTATGTTTAGCTCGGTAGACATGCTATGGGATCACAAATAACCACAGTGATGACAAAAGAGAGAGCTTGCCTGCATCAGAAGACCCCCATCACGTAATGTATGAATTTCTGCTTCGACCTCTGATCCATTCATCCTTAGCCTGTAGCTGCCAGGTCCTCCCCTCATCATATCAATCTATGACAGTTAATAAGCCAATATAGTTAATCGTATTACAAAATAGTCTTAATTCGACAGAAACAGAAGGAAAATTACCGTATATTTGCTTCCTTCAATATTCAAAGTAACTAGAGAATTCACTAGTGATATATGCTGCAATTAAGCATTCTCAATCATTAGTAGATGCTGAAAGAGAAGAGCAAGTGTACAATTTTTGAGTCAAACCTAGGTTATGCTCTAGTAGATTATACCTTGGGTGGGATCTGTCCCTTGCCAAGGTAACCAACATAGTCAGAAACCATGGCTGCACTGCTAGTTGATGCTTTCTGGTAGTAAAGTAAAGAAATTTCATAAACCAATCATCATAACAAAAGCAATATCTGCTAGAGAAATTATAGGCATTATCCACAAAACGAAATAGGATAGCCTTACATAAAGAGCTCCTCCAACAACTGAAAGGTACCAAGGAGGTCTCTCAGCTCTAACTCGCATAGCTATTCTACTGTCCAGCCAACCTGTGTGGATCTTGTTGTCTCTATATTCTACAGCCTGAAAAGTAGGCGTTCAGATTTGCAGTACAGATTAATCATTGGATTACAGTATCACAAAACACTATATAGCTTACATTTAGGAGATCTATAGTGTAGTCAGCGTTTGTACGAATTTCTCCTCGAATTTGGATCTCCTTAAGCCCGAGAACCATATTAGCAATGGCTAAGGCTCTAGACTCTCCAAATGCAAAAACATGGCCTTCAATAAAGATATAAAATTCAGAAATAAGCAAAAGTATGTAACACCGGAGCAACATATTGTTATATGTATACAGAATCCAGTCTTTTCCAAGAATGCATACCAAATTGAGAATCAGAAAATTCATGTATGCCACCACCAGACTGCATTAACAGTAAAAGAAATATTACATTAACTTGGCAAGGAAAACTGGCAAATACAGTCAAAGTTGATGATAAAATATTCTAGCAGTAAACACATTCCAATAATTATACCTGGGCAGACAATCTAGTTACCAACTAAATGAACTGAAACATGGGTTTCTATAAAATGCATTCAATGAAGGAACATATGAGGATACCAATGAGATGATTGTGAATGTTTTCAACTTTGTAGTTGATAAGAAGTGTGTACAGCTGTAGAGGATGATTTTTTTTCCAAATGTACCATGTGACTGTTACCAAGCAGGCTAACATGGTCTATGAAGGAAGATCATCAGAGAACTGGAGTAAATCATGTAATGTATGAATAATGTGAAGTAGAATAGGAGGCTTCATGTGTATCGTAGGAAACTTTATGTGAACTAATTTGGTCTTTGGCTTCCAGGTTTAGATGCTAATCTGGATGTGAATTTTACATCGTGTAGAATTTTGGGGAACCATCTGCATGATATCATCCATCAATATTGAAATATGAATCATCAAGTTTTGAAATTTTGAGCTCAGATATTGACATTAATTTATAATTTCCTGGAAGGAAAAGGGCCAGGGATACTCCCATGAAACCTAATGGACATCTGACAGGTAAGTAGAAAAGTTGGCTTCATTTTTCTTGACACGGAGATACATGGAGTCAAAGGCACTCTTGAAGTGCAAAGAGGACTATACATAGCAACTATATATATAATGAATATGATCATACATGGGACCACGCAGGAGATACCTTGACAGAGAAGTAAGCCCATACATTAGGTTTGCTTTTGAAACTTAGCTCCTGTAATAAATCAACCAAATTTAATTAACTCCATAATCATCATAATATAACCTTGCAAGAAATTACAACCAATCTACAAAAGTCACCTGAACTTTCCCACTTGTAGGCTTGAAACCATCATCTGGATCTTCACTAGTTACCCGCACGGCAACACAATGACCTTTCGGCCTTACTGATTCTGCTATATCAAAATCAAATGCTGCTGCAACAGCTGACGTCTTCTTCCACGCATCATACCCTCCACCATGTTGCATTCCATAAAACCGCCTAATTTCTAAAGGACAACAATGTAGATAATAACAGCTTAGAACATATAAATTTTAAAGAGTCAACTGTTGGCGAATTCACATACCAGGTATTTGCCAAAGAGGTATTCCCATCCCCACTGCAACTTGGGCCGCAGGCAAATTTATTTCTGCTATCCACTCAGTGACTGGATGCTCCACCTGAAAAGGCTCAAATCTGAGAACATGGAAAAGAGCTATAAAAAGATAAGTATCTACTGATCAAAAGCAAAATTCTAACCTGTAACCTTGGGTTGAGTTCTAGGAAATAGTATTCACCGGTCTCCATGCTATACAAATACTCAACAGTAGCAGCACCAACATAATTCACACACTTGGCAAGCCTTCTTGCTGCCTGCTCAAGCTGTTTCACAGTTCCAAGAGGAGCTACTGTTATTGGACCCTCCTCAATTATCTGTTCAGAATTAAGTAAATTGTTAATAGTTCAGTGAGGAAGTTTCAAACAACATGAAAACAAGAGTTTTAGAATAACCATGGTCCTTACAGAACACATGTAATCAAGTGGATTATGAGAAGAAAAGAGAAGCACAGTCATAAAGAAATGAAAGGTTCTACGTAGCATGGTTACAAAAGCTTATGGTTGCACTAACAGAATCCACACTGACAAAGTTGAGATTCAGAGAATTTGCAATAACGAAATAGATTTAAGTGCAAAAAAAATTGGGAAGAACTTGCCTTCTGATGCCGTCGTTGGACACTGCAATCTCGACTGTGAAGAGCAGAAACGTTACCATATTGGTCACAGATTAACTGAACTTCCAAATGCCGACTCTAAAAGAGGACACGAATTGGAAAGAAAATTAGCTATAAAAGGGAGACAAAAGTAACATACAGAAATATATTTCTGCGTTGTCAAGCTGAAAATCATTGCATTAGATTGGCTTCAGAAAAAATTCAACCATGACTTAGGAAAAATCAGTTCATCATAACACACTAAAAGTAGAATTATCCACAATCCTATAATGAAATTCAATATCAATTTGGTTGCTTCATTTTAGAAGGTTGTAGTTTCCAAATTTATAATGCTAAATGAGAATGCATGAAACCTCCAAAATTATCAGAAATTAGGAACTACAGTCCTTTTTAAGTGACAGCCTTGACGAATTCAGAAAATTAGAACAAAGGAGAAAGGACTTACCTGTGATGCAACCTTCATTATAAATATTGGAGAACCAGGAACTTCCCCTTGCACTTGCTTGAACAGTGCTCTCACTTCATCATCATTATGAACCTACAAGTTAATCAAGTTGAATTGGTAATGATTTTTACTCAGCTTTTCTAATCCCAACATAAATTAATTGTTCTACCAACAAAAATGGGCTTTGAATCTCGAGTTCAATGAAAAGAATAACATGTGAAGGAAGAAATCAGCCCTCGAGACAAAATGGGTATGTAGCCAAACAAGAAAGATAAGATTATCCAGATAATCAACATTGCTCAAAATTGGTTTGGTCAATAATATCCAAAAACCAAGCTTTATTACTGCAAAGGAGGAGATATACTATTTTACCTATGCCAAAGTTTCAGAAAACTACACTATAAACTAATTTTGTAAACAATAAACTGTTTTATATTCTACATTCTACTACGGTAACCTGTGTAGTAAATTATAACAAAAGGAAATAAATTATCAACTATTAAGAACACAATTTTCATCATCACATTTCTTCCAGATAATAGAAAAAGTAAATTGCGAATGGCCAAACACAAACCTTTCTAATCCCTTTGCCACCACCACCCCAAGATGCCTTTATCATGGCAGGGTAACCCACCACCTGACAACTAGCCACTGCCTCTTCTGTACTATGAACACAAGCCTCCCGATAGATATCCTCTGGAAGAGAATCCAAACAACTATCTGGTGGAATTCTCACCTAGAATACCATTTCATATAAAAGAAGGAAGTATGAGCAAAGTGCTTAGTATAACAAGAAAAACCAATGTTGTAGAAAGCTTACATGTGATCCGCTCCATGGAAGGGTTGGTACTCCTGCTGCTTGAGCAATCAGGGAAGAACCGATTTTATCACCTAGTGCTGCCATTGATGCAGCTGGAGGGCCAAGAAATACAATACCCTTTGCATTCAGTGCATCTGGAAGTTCAGGGTTCTCTGAGGCATGGCCCCAACCAGGCCAAACAGCAGATACCCTTGTTATCTCTGCCATCTATAATTTTACATACAGAAAATAATGTTGAAGTTATTGCAATTTCAAATTAACAATCTGACAAACCACAAAGTTTTCTAGAGCTTACCTCAACAATAAGTTGAACGTTAGCATAGTTGTTATTATTGGTTCCACCAGGAACTTCCACAAATTGATCTGCAATTCTAATGTGTTCTGCATTGATTCTCAAGTCTTCTGGAGTAGCCATAGCTACTAAGAGTATTGCTTTCTCCGTTCCAAAGGTTTCATAAGCCCATGTTCTGATGCTTCGCATGAATTTAACTGCTGCCATTCCATTATTGGCAACCAATATGCTGTGTATAGGTGTCTTCCCACCAAGAGCCAAGCAAAAGTCGTCGATTTTTGAAGATGCAGCTGCATTTCTAACTTGGACTGTTCCACTTGCAGACCCGTTGATCCTCGAAGCTTCTGCCATGAGTAATCTCCACGGGCCTCAGAGAATGCTGCATGAATACAACAGTAGTCAGTAATGTTCAATCTAATTGAATGATGCATGACTAGAAATATGAAACAGTGTTCCTACTAAGCATGCAATAATTCCTACTGCATTCCTACTAAGCATGAAATAATTCCTACTGCAACCAGTTAAATACCCAAGCATCAATATGACTTCTCTGTCATCGGTATATGGGTTAAGTACTACTTTCTTTTTACTCTCACTCTATGATGCAAGGACATGGAAAAATGGTGTACTCCGTATCCATATCGTGTCTGTATCCATGTCCGTATCGGCTACCCAGTTAAGTAGTCTGTATTCTGTATCTGTATTCATGTCCACATTCGTGCAACATATCTCTCACTTCACCTCAAAAATTAACTACTGTTATTAAAAAAACAGATCAACTAAGCAAGAATGAAACCTAGTTTAGACCAATAATCAATTGAAAATGTATTGCAAGTTTAAGGGGGCAGGAAAAAAAACGTTACTTGGTTAACAGGATTAAATTCAGATATCCTGAGCATTCTCTATAACTCGAAGAAGGTAGTCTAAAAAACTACTTTTGAAAGTACTTAAAAGTCCGAAAAAGTGCACAAAGGAAAGCCAGCAAGATCCCTTACTATAAGAATGGACAAAAGAAAGATGATACGGAGACATATAAAACCCAGTCAAACGAACAGCCGGTCCTGAAACATAAAAGCATAATTTTATTTTACACCAAGAAAGCATGCTATTATGTTACTCCCAGACTGACTGTACCCCTAAATTCATCTTAGACAGTCCGTTGGTTGGTCCGCAATTAAACCAAACTTAATTTTGTTTGCCTAAAAACATACATGTATAACTAATGGCAGGCAGGCAAACAGAAAATTCTGTTAGTCCAGAGACTTAATCAAAAGATGGATGAAAGAAAGCCAGAAACAGAGGTTCATGCAAACTTTGCAGTCTACCCTCTATTTGATCCTGAAGTTATAGTCGAGACCAGGATTTCACACAAAAGTTCTCTCTGTGATATCCTCGATCCCAACGAACTATATAAATACAACTTTTGAGGATTACAAATCAAAGTACCAAACTCTCGTTCTTTCTCGCAATCGTAGTTGCTAAAAGGACAGAACAAATTACAACTTGAGCAGAAAGAAGAGAAGAAGACGAAAGGAACAACTGCTACTGGGGTGATAAGAATCACTGTTGCAAAGCAAGATTCGTCCCACACGATCTACTCCCATGAACCAGCAAGTTCTGAGAAGAACTACTGGAACGCTCGTCGTCACCTCTGTCACGAACTCGCACGAATTCCTGAACTCCAATGGTAGCAGCAGGACGATACTCTCTCCGTCTCTTAATTTCGATGTAAATTCTCAAAGGGACACGAAGAGAGTATTTATAGAGTAGGGTGGAAACTCTAACCATAATCATGGCCGCCAACCAATTACGAAAAGGTAGGAACGAATTAAATTCAAATCCCACAAAAATCGGATATGATTAATTAATCCAACATTTCCATAACTGTTTAAATCTCACAATCAGCGGAATCATGCACCAACTACTCTTTCTGCGCATATGCGCACAACAACACAGCCACAGATGCTCCTGCGCGCATAAGCCAGCAACGTAGCAGCTCATGCACGCAGATACGCATACGCGCATAGCCCGCTCAGCTCCTAAGGAAATTTTTCCAAGAGTGACAAAAAATATAAATGCTTTCTTAAGGAGTTTAGCCTTCATCCTACTAGGAAAACATCCCACATGACTCCCACCCTTGGGCTACCACCCCATATGTATCTCTCAACACCCACATGGTATTATATTGAGATACCCACTTGGAGTGTTTTCCAATATGGGACAATCTTTCTAGCTTTGTGAGAGAAAAACTTACACAACCAAAGAAAAAACTCCAACAATCCCCCACATATCTCAATACATGGGTTGAATGTTTCCCATAGTGACTTTCCATCATACATTAGGATAAATGTCGCTTACGACTTGAATCTTCCAGCATGGGTCAGATAACAGTATGATATAAGAATGGACTAAGCTTGAATTTTGCACCATAGCTACAATTCTTCCCACTTACACAATAACATCAGCTGAGCATCTAGTCACACATTTAAGGCATTGTGCTAACCTGGTCTCAGTGTATGTATCTTGGGTGTCTACAAGTTTACCCCCAAGAGACGGCCTACATCTCTTTCCATACACTTAGGTGCTTTCAAAGAGTTTAAAATTCTCCAGCATGAAGTCTTGCACTTCCTTGCAGTGTTACGCCGCCACGCCGCTATGACATGGCCCAAAGCCGAGGTCTGCAACCCCTTGGTGGTGTCATACCACAGTAACATGAGGTCCCAAGCCTCTTTGTAGTGTTGTACTACCCAACATGAAGCATTGTGTTCCTTTGTGTTTCTACACCGCTACAACATAGCCCAAAGAAGAGGTCCACAATCTCTTGGTGGTGTCGCACCACTGTAACATGAGGTCACCGGCCTCTTTGTAGTGTTGTGCTACTACTCTTCACATGTTTAGCATTAGACTACTTGCTTATATGCGATGCTACTGCCACTATGACATGGCTCTAGGCCGAGGCTCTCACCTCATCTTGGTGTCATACAACTGTAGCATAGGGGGTACCATCCCCTTTGTGGTGTCGAGCCACCCGTGCTTTGTGTAAAGCCCGCCGGACATTCGAAATGTCCTAGAATTCATTAAGGCCCATGACCATTCTTCCATAGGACTTGTTCTCTTCAAAGAACAAATAGTAGACAACAGTGGTTCTGGGTCCGTAACCCCTCAATGTCTCAAAGGACTACCCATTGCTCCTGATATTCTCCCAGTCAATGATCCTTCTTTGAACCAAAAGCTAGATGCCTAGTAGGTTTCTCTTTGAACTAATAGCATAAAACTTTATGGTAGAATTACAAAGACAATATCAGAATGCCTTCAAGTCCATTTTACTAAATGTGTCCTCGACCAGCTGGAGCTTGAGACCTTTGGTGAACGGTTCCGCCAGATTCTTCTGGCCCTGAACATCAATTACGACAATGACTCAAATCTTGATAAGATCATTCACTGTCCTGTGCCTTAGCCGCACAGTCATTTTCTTACCATTGAAGAGAACATTTGATGTCACCGCTGCAGCTGCCTGGTTGTCGCAGTATATCGATACCGTCGGATTCTGCGCACCAACAACTGAAAGATCAAACATGAGCTCCCGAAGTCATTCTGCTTCATCCGCTGCAGCCGCCAGTGCGTAAAACTCAAATTCTATAAAGGAATGAGAGAGCATTGTCTACTTCTTCGACTTTCATGATATAGCAGCTCCACCCATGGAGAAGACAAATCCTCTTGTGAACCGTTCGCTCCTGAACACCAGCTTGCATCACTGAAGTCTTCCACTACTGTCGGATAACTGTTGTAGTGCAGTACATACTTCTGAGTCCTCTTAAGATATCTTATCACTCACTTCACAGCTTTCTAATGCTCCACACCTGGATTGCTCGTGAACCGACTTAGCATCCCTATGGCGAAAGCTATATCAGACCTTATAGCAGTTGTTGCATATATCAAACTCCCGATGATGCTTGAGTACTCCAGCTGCCTGACACTTTTCCTTGGATTTGGCTTTAGCTTCTTGTCACACATGTACGGAGTATCGATCCCAAGAAGATCATGATATACATAGCGTATGAGCATCTTCTCAATATAATGAGATTGTAACAGTGCCACTCCAGTGTCTGTCTGAATGATCTTTATCCTCAGGATAACATCAGCTTCCCTCAAGTCCTTTGTACTAAACTTGGATGAAAGAAATTTCTTTGTCCCATGACACATTCTAAATCCGTACCCAGGATTAGCATGTCGTCCACATACAAACAAACGACAACTCTGTCAGAGAACTTAGTGTAAACACACTTGTCTGTCTCGCTGATCTTGTAGTCGTTTGATCTTATGACTTTATCAAACTTCTCATGCCACATCTTGGAAGCTTGCTTCAGACCGTACAGTGATTTCACCAACTTGCAGACTTTGTCTTCAAGGCCCTTAATGACAAATCATTCTGGTTGTTGCATGTAAATCTCTTCGGTCAACTCCCCATTCAGGAATGTTGTTTTAACATCCATCTGATGTATTACTAGCTTATGAATTGCACTTAGAGCAATCAACATCCTGATGGTTGTAATCCGCACTACTCGAGCATATGTGTCGAAGTAGTCGATTCCTTGCTTCTAAGAAAATCCCTTGGCTACTAGCCTTGCCTTGAACTTATCAATAGTTTCGTCGGCCTTCATCTTCTTCTTCAAGATCCATTTACATCCGATGGGCTTTGATCCTTCAGGCAGATCCACCAACACCCACATGTTGTTGGAGGTTATAGAGTCAAACTCGTCGTTAACAGCCTCCTTCCAGAAGACGGCATCTCTGATTTTCACCGCCTCATCATAGGTAAGAGGATCTGCTTCCACATGATAGGTGATGAAGTCATCTCCAAAGTCTTTCTGTCTCCTCACTCGCTTAGTCGTCGTCTCTACGAGTTCTGGTTCGAGCGTTGTCTCTTCAGTGACTTCTTCTTGGACTACATTTTCTTTAGAAGCATCAGCCCCCTCCGCACCCATACTATTCTCCGGAATATCTACGCCTTGCAAATTTGTCTTCAAAGAATTCTGAGTCGAGAGATTCGATAATATAATTAGACTCGATATCAAGGAACCTCCGGGCATCACTCTTTTCAGTATATCCCAGGAATATCGCTTTCGTAGTCCTCGTTCCGAGCTTCTAAATCTTCAGGTCCGGAAGCTTCACATACGCCAGACACCCCCACACTCGAATGACATTTAAGTTGGGTCTGACTTTGAACCAGAGTTTATGAAGAGTGACATCGGAAGTTGCGTACGATACTCTGTTCAAAATGAGAGTAGCAGTAAGTGCAGCTTCTCCCCAGAAGCAGTTTGGAAAATCCGCAGTTAACAACATAAAATTCATCATCTTTGTCAATGTCATGTTCTTCCTTTCTGCAACTCCATTGGATTGAAGAGAATACGAGCAGATGTCTTATTGAGGATTCCATGTTCTCTGCAGAACGATTCAAATTTAAGAGACCTCTACCTCGATCACTTCTTAGTCTCTTGAGTTGTTGTCCAGTTTAGCGTTCAGCTTCAGCCCTGAACTTTTTGAACTTCTCGAATGCTTCGTCTTTTGACTTGAATAGATAGACGAAACGCGTATTTCTAGTCATTGATAAACGTAATAAAATACTTCATCCCGACCTTTGTGGAGAATTGCTTGAAGTCATTGATATCTGAGTGCACCAACTCGAGAAGATGTGTACTTCGGTTTACCCGTTTAAATGATTTTCTGGTGATCTTTGTCTACGCACAGGCCATAGTTGCCTAATTCGCCAACCCCCCCACCCCCGTGTCCCACGAATTGGGACGAACAATCCAGAACGGAGTGCATTCGCAACCTGTTCGTCAAATTTAGCAACCCGGATTTTGATGGCTTTGGTTATGAACTTATGATATTTGGTTTAGTTACAAGAATATTGTCTATGCTTTCCTTCACTTGGATTTTGATGGCTTTGGTTATAAACTTATGATATTTGGTGTATACTTCTATATAATTGTATATGGTACAAAAGACGACCCAGATAAAAACGAACAGCGACCCCAAATAGCGTACCGAATAAGTCTACCTCCACCGCACCGCGTACCGGCTGAGGTACCGTACCGCATACCCGTACACGTACTACGTACCAAAGCGACCCACGATCCTGGTAACATTGGCACAGGCTTCACACTTCTCCACCTCATTTTCCCCACATTTAGAGATAAGCCCTAGACTAGACATTTTGTTTATTCTTTTACAATGAACATGTCCTAATCTATTATGCGACAACTCAAGAGAATACCCACAAGAAGAGACTATATTGACAATTTCAGTCAGAGTTACAAGTTGAAGTTTAAACATCAATTCGGTATAAAATGCTTTTCTGAAATATGTTCCTTTATATGATATCACCATCTGCCCAGCATTGATGTCCATCCTCAAGCCTGCGTTACACAGCTGTCTTCCTGAGAACAGGTTCTTGGCTATCACCGGTACATACTTCACATCCTGAAGCATTAGCGACTTCCCCGAAGTCAGTTTCAGTACCACCGTCCCGATCCCAAGTACTTCAGCTTGAGCCTTGTTCGCCGTCGAAACCTTCTCGAAAGTAGGCTTGTGTGTGGTGAACCACTCCTTCTTAGAGCAAACATGGCAGGATGCACCAGTGTCCACCCACCAGTCAGTGTCGACACCAGCTGAGTCAACCTATGCAATCATACCAAGTTAGTCTCACCTTGCTCTTTCGGTTTAGGCTTGGATCTGCAGTCCTTCCTGTAGTGGCCCTTCTTGCCACAGTTGAAGCAAGTCACATCTGACTTGGGCTTTGGCTTGAACGAAGCCGACTTCGCCTTCAGATGGTTGAAGTCCTTGTTGTGAGAAGTTGTAGAATATTTTGAAGTAATTATTTTTTTTAATTGATAATCTCTTGGCTATTTATAGCCTTACAACCCTTAATCTTCCATTAATACCCCATTAAAAAACCCTGTAGAATATTCTAATATCCCAATAAATATACCAAGAATATTCTAATATACCAACAAATATACCAAGAATATTCTAATACACTCCTACTCAAGATGGGCGAAAGATATTCACTAAGCCCATCTTGTCACATCCTCTAATCATATCTGCATAGCTAAGTCCCTTGGTCATACTGTGTCCCTTGGTCATACTGTCTGCTACCTGCTCCTTGGTTGGAACATGACCTAGCTTCAGTAGTCCACGGTCCAACTTCTCTTTGATGAAGAACCTATCGATCTCTATGTGTTTGGTCCTGTCATGCTGCACTGGATTGTTGACGATACTGATGGCTGACTGGTTGTCACACCATAGCTTCATTTTGGCTCCTTGATCCAGCTTCAGCTCTACCAGCATACTCTTCAGCCATAGCAGCTATGCAACTCCCAAGGCCATAGCTCTGTACTCCGCTTCAGCTGTCGATCTGGCCACCACTGACTGCTTCTTACTCCTCCAAGAGACCAAGTTGCCTTCTACAAATATGTAATAGTCCGAGGTAGACCTCATGTCATCAGTACAGCTAGCCCAGTCAAAGTCACAGTAGCCCTCGATGCTCAAGTGATCATTCTTCCTGAATATCAACCCATTTTTTGGGGGCACCCTTCAAATATCTCAAAATCTGGTATACTGCGTCCATATGACCCTTCTTTGGGTCATGCATGTAGCGGCTCACCACACTTACTGCAAAGCAGATATCAGGACGTGTGTAGCTCAAATAGATCAACTTGCCCACCAGTCTCTGGTATCTGTCTCGGTCAACTGGTTCTCCAGCCTCAGCACACAGCTTGAACCCCTGGTTGATCGGCGTCACTGCAGGTCTGCATCCCAACATCCCAATCTCTGTAAGAAAGCCCAGTGCATACTTCCTCGGAGAAAGAACAATCCCCTCTGCTTCTCGAGCAATTTCAATCCCAAGGAAGTACCGAAGAAGGCCAAGGTCCTTCACCTCGAACTCCTTGCCAAGCTTCCCCTTGAGTCGGACAATCTCCTGCTCATCATCTCCTGTGATAATCATATCGTCCACATACACCGCAAGCATGGTGATGTGGCCTCCACTCCGACGGAAGAACACAGTATGATCAGCATTAATCTGCTGATATCACATTCCTATCATCGCCCTCCTGAATCTGTCAAACCACGTTCGAGGAGACTGCTTCAGTCCATAGAGGGACTTCTTCAACCTGCAGACCTTGCCCACTGTCTTATCGGTGCAGAATCCTGGTGGTATCTCCATGTACACTTCCTCCACTAGATCCCCATGAAGAAATGCATTCTTCTCATCCAGTTAGTGTAACTTCCATCCACCATTCGCTGCCAAAGAAATTAGGGTCCTGACGGTATTCATCTTCGTCACTGGTGCAAAGGTCTCATCATAGTCAATGATGTACGTCTAACTGTATCCTTTTGCTACCAATCGAGCCTTATAGCGCTCTACTTTTCCATCTGGTTCTGCTTTACAGTACAGACCCACTTGCATCTGACTCCCCTCTTCCCCTCTGGCAGTTTTACCAGTTCTCAAGTGTGGTTCTTCTCAAGAGCGCATAACTCCTCGTGCATCGCCGCTTTCCACTTTGGATTGGTCTTGGCAACCTGCCAATTGTTAGGTAAAGTAATACTATCCAAAGATGCAATGAATGTTCCATGAGAAGAAGAGATGTTATTATATGAAACAAACTGAGCAAGGTCCCAACTATATCTATCAAGAGGATTTTTCGCATTGTTGCGAGTAGTCCTCCGTACTGATAATGGTGTGGGAGGAGTAGGAAGAATGATATCACCTGAAGGAGAATCTGGTGGTGGTGGTGTAGGTGTCTCAGGAGTTGAGACGGACATTGGCAAGGGACTTGACACTGGCACCGTAGGTATTAGTCATACAGTTTGTTTTCCTTTCCTGTTGTAGGTAAGTAATTCTCACTGAGCCGTGGGCCTAACACCTCTCATCGTCTCCCCATGTTCCTCTTCACTCTCCTGCTCCTCCTCAAACTTTCCTCTATGCCATAATCCTAAATCGGTCACCACACTCTCACCAATCTCCCTCTCTCGTCTCATACTCTCAGTATCATGTGAGTTGCTCATGTATGAGGTTCCCTCCTGACGGTAGTATGGCTCAAACTCCCTGAAGTGAAATCCATGCTCACAAACTTCTTCTTCTCTACTGGGCTCCAGCACACGTACCCCTTCTAAGTCGCCGAATAGCCCATGAATACATACTTGACTGCTCTGGGGTCAAGTTTTCCAGCAGACGGTCTGTTGTCCTTCACAAAACATACGCAGCGAAATAATTTTAGTGGGAGTATTCCACTATTATTTACTTGCAATATCTCATATGGAGACTTCTATCCCAGTACCTTCGAGGACATCCTGTTGATCAATCGAGCTGTTGTCAACACTGCATGTCCCCACAGACTTTGGGAGACATTCATGGCAATCATCATGCTCATTGCCACCTCCAGAAGGTGTCTGTTCTTCCTTTCCGCCACTCTATTCTGTGCTGATGTGTATGCACAGGTGGTCTGATGATGTATCCCTTGGGCTGACAGGTAATCCTCAATTGCTATGTTGGTATACTCTGTTCCATTGTCAGACCTTAGTACCTTCACCACTGCTCTGTACTGAGTCTGGACATGTTTACGAAAGTCCCGGAAACAGGCAAAGACCTCACTCTTATTCTTCATCAAATACAGCCAGGTGACACGAGAGGAACAATCAATAAAAGAGACGAAATACTTGTAACCATTCATAGTAGTTGTGGCGCACGGCCCCCAGATATCAGAATGTATAATATCAAAAACCTCCTATGGCCCGCACCAACATATGAGCTCCTAGTAAGTTTGCCTAAATCACATGCATCACATACTAGTTTTTCCTTATTTGCCTTCTCATAAATAAATGGATACAACCTACTCAAAATACCAAAAGAGGAGTGCCCCAACCGCCTGTGATGGAGTATCAGTGTATCCTCGGCACTCATCTTTGGTCCTCCTATTCCTTCCATTTCTGCCACAGACACCAATGCCAAATTCAGTCCTTTCCGATCCATGCACCACAGTCCATCATGCCAAGTGTCAGTCCCAAGTCTTCGTCCTGTCTCCTTCTCCTGGAAGATCATCTTAGCAATATCAAAAGAGACAATGCATTTTAGTTGGAGGATTATAGAACTAATGGACAAAAGACTGACTGGAAAAAAATGAGCAGGTAAAATACTGAATAATCTTACTGAACCTGTACAATCGACACTACCCTTACCGACCACTGGCTGGAAAGTACCATCGGCTGTTTGAATGCTGTCTGCAAATGCTAGGTGAGTGTAGGAAGAGAACTCACTAGCATTCCATGTCACGTGTCGAGACGCACCCGAATCGACAATCCAGTCCGACGATCTAAGGGAAGACATAGATGCAAGGGCGAGTGAGTCATCAGTACCTTCCGATGGATGGGCATACATGGCAGCGTTGCCTCTGGCGAAGACTGAGATGGACGCCTCCTCAGTCCCAATCCTCTTGTATCCATCGCTTGACGCTCTCTACTTTCTCCTGAGTACTTCCAGCATGCCTAGTAGTGCCTGATCCTCCTCAGTATAGGCACCATTATCCTCATCCTCGCCTTCTGCTACCAGCAGGTTCGTCCGATAACCTCCTCGACCACCCCGTCGATCCCTACGACCACGGTCACGCCCTCCAAATTGTCCACGTCCGCCACCTGAATCTCCCTCCTTGGGTGGTTTGGTGCAAGCATACCTCGGATGGCCCACCTCCCCGTAGTTTAACACTGCCGGGGGGTTTCCCTTAGGTCATGTGCCGCCTGAATTGGCAACCGTCAATGTTGTCTTCACTTCAGGAGAACCACATGTCTCTGCCTGTAGCTTGATACGAGTATCCTCCTGGATCATGGCCGAGATAGCCTCCTCAAGTGTAGGAATCTCCGGTAGGACTAGAAGTAGTGTTGTCCTCTGAGCAAACACTGCGACCAGCCCCTTAAGAAACTTCATCGTCCTCTCCTACAGGCATACATGTCTCTCCTTACACTTCGGGTACTAACAGCTTGTCCGATCTGAGAAGTGATCATAATCCAACCACAGACGCTCCAACTTCGTGGCATACTCCTGTACCGTATTCTCTCCCTGTACGGTGTCGTCGATCTCCCCCTTGATCTGGAAAACCCAAGTTATTCCCCACACCATCGTAGGTTCTCCTCAACTTCTCCCACACGTCTTTCACCATCTCAAGGCCATCAACTGTGACGGCGATCGACTGGATTAAAGAATTGAGGAGCCAAATGTATACCATCATATGAGTGGACTTTCACTCGTCGCGTCATGCCGAGCCCTCATCCGGCTCTGTCTTCTCTCCTAACAAGAAACCCTCCAGGTTCTTCCCTGCGAGGGTTCTTCTCACCCATCGTGACCAACTCAGGTAGGTGGACGGTCCATCAAGCTTCAGATCGATGGATTGAAGCTCCAACTTCGCCAATGTTCGTGTCGCGCTCTCACCAGCCAACAGTTTCATCAGCTTCATCAACGTTGCGACCTCCGCAGAGTCCAACTTTTTGATGATCTCCTCCATCGATTCTCCTCTTCTCCGATCACCTCATACCCGTCCCACGATTCACGTTTGTCCTCTTCATCCTTTTCATGTCTCTCCCCCATTAGATCTAGGCCTTCGATGTCAACGTTTGGAACGACCGGCGGGAGACGCCAAAACCGCGGCAGAAGGCTCCGCGGGAGTCGCGGCTTCACGGTGGTGGTGGCAGGCGAGCGACGACGGTGGTGACGGGCGAGCGGTGCGGCAGCGGTGGTGGCAGGCGGCGCGGCAGCGGTGGTAGTGAGCGGTGTGGCAGCGGTGCGGTGGTGGCGGCTAGGGTTCGGGAGGTGGTGGCTAGGGTTTGAGCTCTGATACCATGTAGAATATTTTGGAGTAATTATTATTTTTTATTGATAATCTCTTGGCTATTTATAGCCTTACAACCCTTTATCTTACATTAATACCCCATTAAAATCCCCTGTAGAATATTCTAATATCCCAACAAATATACCAAGAATATTCTAATATACCAACAAATATACCAATAATATTCTAATATACCAACAAAAGTCTTCTGCTTCCCCTTGGAGTCTCCAGCATGCACCATGTTGGCCTTGGCCAACTGTTTGGACAGAGAGTCCACTTTGAGTTGAGCCCTCAACTCGTCTTCAACATGGATCCAGTGCAAGAGGCGCTCAAGATCGACCTACATCTTCTTACGGTGCATGTCCAGAATGAAGTTGCTCCACCCAGGCGGGAGCTTGACGACAATACCCCCAACAATGAAAGCATCAACTAACGGCATGCCATCATCCTCAAATTTTTGACGTAACTTAAGAAATTTCTTGACTTGAGGCAACATCGCCTTGTCATCCTCAAATCGTATCTTCCAGACCTTTTTTGTCATATGGATCTTATTTTTGTTCTCATCAGACTTGTAGTGCTTATCCAGAGACTCCCAGACGTCCTTTACATGAACTATTTTGCTGTATGACTCTGCTAAAGAATCTACCATGGAGTTCAAAATCAGCAGTTTGCATAGGTTGTTGTCTCTCCTCCACTTCTTCTACAAAGCAGTGGCCGCAGCAACCCTCCGAGCATCATCCGGAATAGTAGGGTTAGGTTTTGCAACACGTAATCAACGTTCACGAGTTAAAGATTGAGACTGACATTCCTCTTCCAAATGCTGAAGTGCTCCCCGTCAAACTTCTCAAGTTTGTTAAAACTTATGTCGAGAAGATTTGCATGGTTGTTCTCCATCTTACTCGAATCTTGCTTTGAGATTGTTAGTCCCAAAGCTTAATCAAAAGATGGATGAACGAAGGCCAGGAACAGAGGTTCACGCAAACTTTGCAATATACCCTTTGTTTGATCCTGAAGTTGTAGTCGAGATCAGGAGTGCACACAAAAGTTTCCTCTCTGGTATTCTCGATTCCAACAAAGAACTACTATATAAATATATCTGATTACTTCTAAGGATTACAATCAAAGTAACAAACCCTCGTTCTTCCTCGCAATCGCAGTTGCAAAAAGGACAGAACAAATTACAACTTAAGTAGAAGAGAAGAGAAGAGAAGAGAAGGAACAACTGCTTGCTGAGGTGATAAGGATCACCGTTGCTCAAAGTGATAAGAATCACTGCACCCTTGAGCCCGAGCCGCTTTGGGACTTAGCTCTTAACGAAATTTTCCCAAGAGAGTGACAAGCTTTGGAGCTTAGCTTCTAAGAAAAATTTTCGAGAGTCACAAGCTTTGGGGCTTTAGCTCCTAAAGGAATTTTGCATCTCTTAACACCCACATGATATTATATTGAGATATCCACTTGGAGTGTTTTCCAACGTGGGACTATCTTTCTAGCTAGCTTTGTGAGAGGAAACCTCACACAACCAAATGAAAAACTCCAACAAATTCTAATTTTCCTTCCGCCAACTCAATTCAACTCAACCTAGATGGAGCAGTAGGAACAATCTCTAGTCCAGGAACACGGCTGATGACGGACGGACGGAATTCTATTTGCAATACTTAAAACTCCTCAAACGGAATTGAATTCTGCACTGGGAAATCGAGCAAGAACCTAATTATAATAATAATAATACACAAGTTGGAAGTAGAGGAGACTTACAGGGAAGGGAATAGGAAGGAATTGGAGGATGAGCCAGATCAGAATTCCTCTCCCTGTGAGGAATTAAGGATGGAATTCATGAGCGAGGGAATAGTGAAGGGGGGAGAACTTAAATGGGATGGGGAAGGCCACGTGATATGTACCTGCCCACTGCCTTCCCTTCCCATCCTCAAATATTCGAAGGAGACGGGAAAGTAAAGGGGACACAGAGAGGAGGTTGTATTGAGTAGAAGAAGTAGCTCCCAACTACCACCGTTCAAATCACATTCATTCTCACAATAACATCAGCTAACTAACAACAGTGCATAGGCCAATATTGGTGACCCAACCCACCCTCTCATTTTATCCCCTCTTTTTTCTTTTTCTTTTTTAGATGCACAAAGTTTTTTATTTTTTTAATCCCAACTCTCACTATTTATAAATAGAAAAAATAATACATCCATGTGGTTCGATCCACGGATCTTTCACCACCCAACCAAGACGTTTATGTCTCTCCTTGATAACCACAAGGATCACTCGAGTTCGACTTTTATTTATTTATTTGGTTAGCTTGTTTGTGTCAACAATTAGATATTAGAATTTTTTGTAGGGTTCTAAAGTTTTACAAATTTGGCTATAGGTCATCAAGTTTGTAAGGTCAGTTGTAGGGTGCCAATTTGTCTTAAGGTCTAACATTTTTCAGACAGAAACATCATATTAATTGGTCTACTATAAAATATCAGTGATGACATTTTTTTAGCAATTTTGTAATTTCCTTCAATAAAATAGTTTTTGCATATTTAATAAGTAAACAAAATAAAATAAAGAACAAATGAGAAGAAGATCTAACTCACTTCATGGTTGTCTGAATTGGACTACTTCCACGTATAGCGGCAGATCGATCTTCACTAGATAAATAAGCAAAGTGCTACAAGAGGAGGAGTTCATATATTTTTCAGCCCAACCCTAGAACAAATTACTTCTTTATAGATAAAATTTCTAAAATACCATTAAAACAGAATATTAGTACACACAAAAATCTAGTAACACCAGACCTGGAAATTAATTAGGTTTCGGGAGTTTTGTCCCCAAACCCCCACGAGGGACATTGCTCCCCTCGACTCTCACTGATATCGGGGGGAGGGATAGTGCCAACGCTCCCAAGTCTCCAGTTAATTGGATCATTGTCTAGGACCATACAGATAATTCAAAATTCAGAAATATCTCAGCAATATTTCTGAAAATAGATTATCTTTTATATATATATAAAAGAAATGGATAGGAGAGTGGCAGTTTTTTAATGCAAAAACTAATTACTACAGGTGAAACTAAAAAAATAAGAAGAAAATTGCAAAAAAAATGCTACTATGAAATGTCGGAAGGTTTGGTATTTTTGTGGCAAAAATGTCAGACGATTTAGCGTTCACTATAGAAACGTCAGACCGTCTAGCATCTTATATCTATGTAGCCAATCTTTGCAAACTTGATACCCTATAACCAATTTTGTCAAGATTTGTACCATTGTAGGAAATTTTCTTATCAAAGATCTCGTTCAAATCTCTATTAACTTGTTCAAATTGAACTTGACTTGAGAATTTTTGCACGAGGATAGTTAAATTCTCAAAATTATTATCTTTTTCTAGATGTCCGACATAATGCTCGAAACTTTGTGTACGTTGTGTTGCATGTCTTTTGGGTCTACTGCCCTCATCTTCCACCATTCATAAATAAAAAGAATAATACGTCATTGTGGCTCGATCCACTGATCTTCCGTCACCTAACCAAGGCTCTTATGCCTCTTTTTCATGGCCGGCCCAGGGCACGGACGAGGTGGACGATCGTCTAGGGTCCCAATTTTAGAAGGTCCCATAATTTTAAAATAGATTAGAACTATAAAAAAAAAATTTGAAACAAAGCCCCAATCAGCAAATCCAAAAAAGAAACAACCACAGGAAATCAATATCTTACCAAATCTGGAAAAAAAAATTAAGTAACCGTCCAAAAATTAAGGCAACATCTTCTACTTTCTCGGAAGAATGATCGATCCTTTTATTTTTCAAAACATTTGAAACAAAACCGAAATCAGCAAATCCAAAAAGGAAACAACCGCTGGAAACAAATCTGAAAAAAATAATAATAATAAGTAACCGCCCAAAATTAAGGCAACCTCTTCGTCTACCTTCTCGGAAGAAGGACCAATCTCTTCATTTTTTTCTACTTTATATATATACGAAAAAGCCAGAGCTCTCTTTCTCTCTCTCGCTCTCTCTCTATGGCTCTCTCTGTAACTCTGTTCTTTAGTCTTCATACGGTTGGTCAAATCAAGAAGCCTGTTATCATCAGATCATCTTCTCCCATCACAGACTTTCAGCCTCACATGTAGGAAAAATAATCATTGTATGGAAGTTTTTTTTATTCTCCAAGTCATTCTCCATGACTTTATGTTCAATGTTGATTTTCAATTTCCATGTAAACACACAGAAGCCATTAGCTATGTTGATTTTCAATCGCAAACATGGGACTGTCGGCATTGCCAGGACTGTCGACTGTATGGATTTTTTTTTTTATTCTCCAAGAATATTATCAATAAAACAAGAAAAGATGAAGGAGTTTACAGAGAAAGAAAAATCCTAACAGACAAAGAAAAACCCTAGGTCCCTACCCTAACAGAATTCTTCTATGAAGTAAAGTTGTATTGGTCCAAGCGGACCAAGCCAGCAGCTTCCCATTTGAAACAGACTTCTTGAAGTTGTATTGGATTTCCCATTTGATGTAAAATGTTTAATTTTTTTCTTTTTTAGTCTTTTAAAATGAGTGTATGTTAATTTTTTTGTATATTATGTGACGATCCGCGCCGCTCAACCCGAAGGGCCGATTCAAACGGCACAAGTGTAGCGAACCGACCAGCCTTGCTTAGCGAGATGACTCGTTCGATGCAAAGACATTCAGACTTGGATTTTTAAATGGATTTCAGACTTAGACTTTCAGAGGCGCGCTCGGAGTCTCGCTCGACCGATGCGATTCATCGCTAAGGTGGGTGGCCCCGGTGAACCTGTCCCTTCTTAGCTGCACACTAACAAAATGAATGAAACATGCTCTAGTTTTCAGGCGATAAGCTTTGCATGCTAATAAAATGAGATGAAACGCACATAGCTAAGGGGATAATTATCATTGTATAGTACATGGAGATCTTACTTGCTATTTGCGTAATCGGACTATTGAGTTGAAATATAATATCTTCTTATATATATATGCCACAAAAGTAGTTTGAGTTCATACTGAGGCATCGGACCGCACGGCACATGACATGGGATAGAGTATAATCATGTTGCATACATAGACGAGAAAGACTATCAAGTAGTCGTTCCGAGTCAGGAGAAAGAAAAAAAAAGAAAGTACTCGGAATATCCAGATCACCGAGGCAGTCTCTAATCAAGGAGCTGCGTAAAGAAGAAAGATCCGAGTGTAGTCCTCGGCAAGATTGAACTGAGTTGTTTCTCGGCTAGGATTGGAAGTGGGGGAGTAGTTGCATAGTCACGGACAATTGGTTGCGCACCAGGTAGAGATGAGTCCTCGACACGATTGCTGAGGCATCTGAATCGTGTCGGCCCGGGAGGACAATGCCAATATAGTCCTGGTAATACGCTAGCTGAAGACTAGCGGGCGAGTACGAGACATCCAACAAGGCTTACTACCGACATGGAAGGTCGGCGACTCGTTGGATGGTTCGGGATGCCCATCAAGGCTAGCAACTGGGCTGGGAAGACAGTCGTTCCATCCCAGATCATGTCCAATATGGCTAACAGAGCCAGTGACCTTCATATAGATAAGTCATGCTTGCATAGCAGCTATCCTCATTCAGAAGAGGAGTAACGTGGAGGAGTATAATTATACGACACTTGCATATTTAGAATGGATGTACGGTAACAAACATAGTTCGAGTAGAATGGGTCTGAGGCAGAGACACAAACATAACGCTTAGATTTCATAGATGTTCTTTGTTATTCAGTAGATCATTATTCATATTGCTACATATGACAGGGAAGGCCGAATGGTAAGAAACAGTAAGACGAATTTAGTTCATTATTATGACACTCTTGAGCAGACACGGATATAACTTTCATTATATTGCCATGTAACTGATCCTAAGGCAAAAGGCTAGAAAGACAATATAATCAGTCGGTCCACATAACTAATGAACGTGCTTATTTTATGGCGTGGGCGAGATGCCTCCCCACTAGTGCATTCAATGTACTGATACCCAACCAGATTGCATGCAGGGTGTAGGGGGAACTCATACGGATTCGAAGATCGCTTAACGCAATGAGGCACCGAACCGCACTTGGCGTCTTAGAGCGTGGCTCGCGGACCTGGAGCTCACATATATGAGACATAATGTATGGGAACATCGATCATCATCCAGATTGTTTGAATCAGTTCTAAGCCTAAGGGCATATTCATTGTAGAGAGAGAGAGAGAGAGAGAATTAGCGACTTATAATCTCGGCCTAGCGCCGCTTGTAATCTTTACTTCATATCAATATAGATCTTATTTTGGATTCAATACTTGTGTTTATTCTATGATTTCGCTATGACGACTCTGCGAATTAGTTACCAACGGTCGTTTCGGTATTTGCCTCACGCGGGCGCAACTCCAGGCTCGCGCAGCATCGCATCCCGATGGAAACGTTCGTCCTGCGGGAGCGCTAGCGCGGTGATTCACGCCCAGCGGGGACGGCCGATTCCTGCGGGAGATCGGGGTATGACATTTTGGTATCAGAGCACGGCTTTATGTCACGCCCCAGTCCCAAAATACGTAGGACTAGGAATACGTAAGCATGCCAGTCGTATGTATATGGCAACTCTAATATATGAAAACCATAACACATACGTACGCTGTATCATGAACAATATTTCATAAGTGGTATATATTTATCACACGTCATAGGGCATAACTAAATCTCATCCACAGAATCAAATATAAATGAATAATCAATCAACTATATACTGAATCAAGTATAAGATGCTTGATAAGAACCAGTAGTTGGGTGGAGACAAATCCACTACCAAACTAGAATATAAAAGAAATAAATAAGTACATCTAGTGAACAATGAGGATCGATGGGAAGATCTCCTCGAAAGATAAGTAGTAAGTCCTGCTCTGCACTCCTGCGAATAGTCATGATCGTCTACACCTGGAAAGGGAGCAGGTCCTCAGAGGAACGTAACAAGATACATAGAAGCA
Source organism: Iris macrosiphon (assembly GCA_036927795.1). NCBI lineage: Eukaryota > Viridiplantae > Streptophyta > Magnoliopsida > Asparagales > Iridaceae > Iris > Iris macrosiphon. The sequence goes on along the minus strand of JAYESA010000007.1, from coordinate 128,963,816 downwards.
TGCCATAAAGTAAATATTGTGAAAATTCGAGGGTAAACTAACCAGCTAAGTGAATGCAATTTGAGGACAACTTAGTGCGTATGGAAAAGTGTAGGCCAGACATATGCTGACGTAATTCACCAATCGTCGTGACTGGCTAGTATATGCCACATATGCCCCCCCCATAACAAGGGCGCTCTGTAATATAATAACGTCCAGCTCCGAAGAGCGTGGTATCTGTATAAGTAATAACGTCCAACGTTCTCTAGAGTGTAGTATCTGCAAAACCATAAGTAACGTCCAACACTCTAAAGAACATGGTATCTGCATAAATATATATGTCCGTATCGCTCCGAAGAACGCGGTATCTGTATAAAGAAAGTCATTGGATCCGTGGCTCCTCCGGATACTACGGATTCCAATGTGGGTATTCCATACGCCTACCAGTTGTCCTCTCCGCCCAATGCCAATGTACAAGTCGCGAACACGACGTGAACATCTTGTACTATAATGCAAGTCTCTATAGAAATAAATAACTAAGCTAAATACCGTCACACGTGCTGCTCACACCGATGGCCAGTCGAGTATGAAGTACGCGTCCCTACATGAACTCACTCTGTGACGTGCAATAATAAACGTCAAGGCCTGGGGAGTCATACCGATAACTCCACAACTTTAGGTGGGTCTACTAGACACTAGGTCAGACACAAGTCCTAACGTCAACGCCTTCGTTGACTGCACCCGAGTCTTTCTCGGACGCGCACAGTTATGTAATATTAAAACAAATAAACATACAACTAAATAATAACTGAATTTAAACAGTACAACAAGACAAGGTATACTTGTCTGGCAAGAAAGCTGTATAGTGTAAGCGTCTAGGTGTCAAGTACAGAGGATCAGAAACCATGACCTCAGAATGAACGTCTCCGGATGCTGAAATAAATATCACCAACGTTCCCGGAATAAGCGAGATATTCAAAAAAACCTACCCTTTCGTCCAATTTGGACACAGGGACAAAATGATAATTTTGGGTCAAAGCGGGTCCACATGTGGGCCACTTTGCACCGAAAAGCGTGCCAGAGGTAAAAATTTCTAAATGGAACAAATTATAGATCAAACAAATTTTAAACACCGATACGAACTCAACGGTATGTCCAAATTTGGATTCCGGTGAGCCGATCAGAAATTCGTCCTAAAAAGTCAACCGTGGGGCCCGCAAATAGGCGGCTTGGTCAACTGTCTCAGAATCGCTTGAAACTTAGGTCACAGGACCAGCGTAATACCACAAATCCCATGGTACAAGTTTCGTCGTATTCCCCCGAGCGTACATAAAACGGGGTGGTATTTTGTAAAAGTCGCGATACGGGGCCTTTTTACGGATACAAGTTAATTCCGACGCGCACACACGTCCGAATCAGTTTCCGTGAAAGCCCACACGTAAGGATATACCATATGCGCCTTTCGGTGCAATTGGTACGCGACGAGGCGGTCCCGTTTGGGGGGCGCTCCGTATCACAATTTCTAATATTTTTAAAAACAAGTTTTTGGTTGATTTGGAGGTCGAATAATTTAACACACAGAATGAATTAACAAAAACTAAAAGAACAGAAAAATTCTCGGTTATATGGAGTAGAAAAACTCTTTTATTAGTTTTCGAAAATAATGAACAGGTTGATGGCAAATTGGGTGTGAACATTGGGGTTTGGTGTTAAAATTCTGGACTGTTTTGGTCAGTTTTTCGGTCGATTTTTTGACCAATTCGGGACACGAAAACTTGTCCCGCTTGAATAAAATTACACGAATAAACCGCACGCAAAAAGAACGAGAGATAGAGAAGATACGATACCTTAAAGATGGGATGTTGAGTGGTGCTGCTGTGTCCGCGCGCGCATACGCGGACGGCGGCTGTTGCGGTGTCTCGCGGCTGCGGCATCGCGACGTGGCGGGGTCGCCGACGGTCGGGGCGGCGGCATCCGGGGTTGGTCGGAGGGGCGGCGATCGGTCGTGCTAGGGTTTGTGTTTATATATATATATATATATATATATATATATATACAGAAGGGAGAAAGGAAATTCGAGAGAGAGAGGGATATGGGTTGGGGTTTGCTGCTGCGTGGGGAGTAGTAAATTAGGAATTAGGGGGTGGGGGGGGGGGGGTAGTCATTAGTTTATATTAGGTTTGGTTTTGGGTGTAGGATTAGGGTTTATTTGTTTAGGTTTTTATTTTATTTATATTTTCTTTTTCTTTTCTTTTCTTTTCTTTTGTTTTTCTTTTCTATTTTATTTATTATTATTACTATTACTATCATCATTATTATTATTATTATTATTATTATTATTATTATTATTATTATTATTACCATATATTTATTTACTTATATAGATGAGGCTAAAAATCTAATAATAATATTTTTACCCAAAATAAATTCTAGAAAATTACTTCATAAAGTTTTGGTGAAATACTACATCCAAAATATTTTATAATTAATAATTAAATATTTATTTATTTATAAATCAAACAATTATATTATCTAATTAACTAAGTAATTAATTAAATAGATATTCGCAAAATAGGTAATTGTAAATAATATGCACATCTATAAAAAAAAGGAAAACATGCCTAACTTGACACGAAAAAATTATGGGATGCTAATTGTAGAAAAGTTTGAATTAGAAAATACCCACAAATAAATTATATATATAATATCTAATATCTAACAATTAATCAATGGTCGTTACACTAATGCCATACTAATGCCAAGGGGTCAGATTCTTGTGCCACGAAAAGATCCTACAAGTAGTGTCTCCTGTGTGGGCTACTTCCTATGAAGGGCGATATAGATTTTGGGGCCATCCTATATTATTAATATCCAAACCACGGTGAAGTGTCCTAATATGTATTATTGGGATTTATTTGATTTGTAAATAATCTAAAACAAATACAAGGAATACAAACTACACACACGATACCTATTTTTGGGTCAAGGGGTTTACAATCTGCCAAACTTAAAAGAATTTCGTTCTTGAAATTAAAAATAAGACATGATTTGCTAAATCCTTCACGTTAGTATCTAAGACAAGTCAATCGCAATCTCTTACAAAAATTTAAATAACAAAATCTATTCAATTCTATCGCAATCACTTCAAAATTAAAATAACCACTGTTTAAATCTAAATTCAACCTATCGTAATCTCTTCTCGATTTTTAAATAATCAACATCCAAATCTAATTCAAATCTATATGACATCCCACATCAAATTTTACATCCCGATCTCCAACTATTATAATCTCCTCTAGAAAATAATTCTAATCAAATATTATTCCTATTTTCAACTTATGAATTCTGTACTCTTCAAATTTTTAATTCAATTTTTATCCTCAATATTTTAAATAGATGATCCAACAATCAACATTCAACTTTTAATTCAAATCATCTAACTGTAAAATTTTAAATCTAATTCATCAATTGTTCAAGTCCAAAATTCTATATTTATCCTCAAAATTTAAATCGTTAATTCAAACTCCAATATTTAAAATTTAAATTACGTGCTTAAAGTATAAATATTTGGTCCGCAATATCAAGATTTCAAAATTCATTAAATCCTCATCGTCTTAATCATTCCTCTAAAAATTCTCTAAATTAAAATAACTTAAATCTCTCGATCTAATCTTACTTGATCACAGTCCAAAATTTTTTACCTCAAGTTGATAATACAATTTCTACCAAACTTAAAATTTATCCATCTATCACATAAGGCTATACATTTAAGAAAGGCTTCCTAAAATTATTTAATCGTGTTATTCAATCCTCAAAAGTTTTTAACACACAAAATATCTCACATATGGTGTGCCCTTAATTACGAAAGATAGTCACAAGTAATGTGATTGGCCTATGGGGTATATCTAGTACTCTCCGTGTATCAAACTTATACTAAGCACGAGATTTTGTCTTCCCGAAATAGGGGAAGACAGAGAACAATAATAAAGAATTCAAGGAGGAGGTGATAGAATACAAGTACGGGGTTCAAGGCGATTAAGGATTAAAAAGGGGGTGGTCAAGGCAGTTATGGGTTGAAATCCTATTTTGGTAAATCTCCATTCACATGCTCATATCAGAACAGTTATGTACCTGATATGATATGCTTTGACTTGTCTAGAGGGCAAGTACATTCGTCTACTAGTCAATTATATCTCAATCCACGTAAAGTAGTTATGCGAAGAGCGAACCAAGCGCACTAAGGTTGATCAGACCATAATATACTGATTCTGATTTTAGATAATATATTAGTGTGTATATCCAATAATACATATATCATGATCAAGCTCGATAAAAGAGTAAGCTTGCAAAACTAGGCTATAACAGCAGCATAAGTCAAGGTAGTTCAGAAAATATAAATACGCTGGATTATGATGAAAGAAGGTACAAAATAATTCAAGTTTACTGAGAAGATGAGGCTCATCCGGTGTTGTGCCTTTACAGTTGTTATACGAACTCCTTATCTAAGTCTCTAGTCGACCAATGGAGGTATGGGCCTCTAAGTTCTACAGTCTGGATAACCATTATCGTCTTATGCTAGCATATAGTTAATGTTATTCAATTACACTTCATTAATGGGTCAGGAGTACTATGTGATACTAGGTTGTGAGGCATACTATCCAACTTAAAATAATTTACTAATATTGTAACTGCCTTAAGGATAAAGTAGAAACTCCTGTTAGGGTATACGAGAAAAGATCTTGGTACTTATTAGGGTATCCTTTTGCACTATATAGTTAATGGTTATCTTAAGTCTTAATCATAGTGTTTATAGAATAAAAAGTGTCAATAATAAGAATGGAAAAGTTACGGGCTCTCACGTGAAAGAGGATATAACTTGTATCGAGGTGTGGGTATAAATTACGTGATTTAAAACTAAAGAATAATCATCACATCACAGTCTAAAAGAATAACTCAAACCATCAAGCTCTAACTACCAAGCACATAATTTCAAAGTTTAAGATTGACAAACTATAATCCTACCACACTATATATCCTAACATAAAAGAAATTACTTGGCCTACAATCAGAAGGATTAGGTGGCACGAATTGAAAGATGAAGAAAAGAAAAATAAAATTAGTCGTCGCACAAATAGCGAGCGTTAAGGTTTCAGAAGAACAATATATAAAATTAAAATAGAGGCTCTTGATAATATCATAGTTTTCTAAGGGGGAGAAGATATGCTAATATCTGTGTTCGAGGTATGATCAAGAAAATGTTATATTCATTCCTCTAGGCTTCCTAAGGTACCGTTCTGCTAATATCAAGACAAGAATCTAAATTTATAGTTCTCTAATATTATCTCAAAATGAAAGTTAGGGTTAGTCCTAATATCCAACCTTGGATTTCTATTGGTTACTCAATACTAGGGTCAAACATTATGGTCAAATTTTTAACTAACTCTAGTAGTGTCTACACCACTCTCAAGTCATCCATAAATATATCAAGGGATAGTAGCCAATTAATCTACAGGTAAGGGATGCTAGGGTTCACTAGGTAGTAAGGGATGCTAGGGTTCATTAAGTAGTCTAAACTTAGTAATGTGTCAACATTCTAGTTGTATTCTTAGTAGGAATGTTATCCTAATTATCATCCTAACAACAAAGATTCCTATATTCTAGTAGAAGGCTATACTCAAGGAACTATTAGGGAAGTACATGAATCAAGCAAGATGCAATTATTTAAATAGAACGGATTGGAAGGGAGGTAAGTTCAAGAATTTGGAACAAAAACCAAGGAGAAAAGTCAAGTATGTGGATGGGACCTAAAACTCTAATCCTAGGTGCAGGCTTGCTCGGTACAGTAACATAACCGAGATAATATGCTCTCGACCTGCATGGGCCACCACTAAAAATATGTCACGTCCCAGTCCTAAGATACGTAGGACTATGAATACGTAAGCATGCCAGCCGTATGTATATGGCAACTCCAATATATGAAAACCATAACACATACGTAAGCTGTATCATGAAAAATATTTCATAAGTGGTATATATTTATCACAAGTCATAGGGCATAACTAAATCTCATCCACATAATTAAATATAAATGAATAATCAATCAACTATATACTGAATCAAGTATAAGATGCTTGATAAGAACAAGTAGTTGGGTGGAGACAAATCCACTACCAAATTAGAATATAAAAGAAATAAATAAGTACATCTAATGAACAATGAGGATCGAAGGGAAGATCTCCTCGAAAGATAAGTAGTAAGTCCTACTCCGCGCTCCTGCAAATAGTCATGATCGTCTACACCTGGAAAGGGAGCAGGTCCTCAGAGGGACGTAACAAGATACATAGAAGCATGCCATAAAGTAAATACTGTAAAAACTCGAGGGTGAACTAACCAGCTAAGTGAATGTAAATTGAGGACAACTTAGTGCGTATGGAAAAGTGTAGGCTAGATATATGCTGACGTAATTCACCAATCGCCGTGACTGGCTAGTATATACCATATATGCCCCCCATAACAAGGGCGCTCTGCAATATAATAACGTCCAGCTCCGAAGAGCGTGATATCTATATAAGTAATAACGTCCAACGTTCTCTAGAGTGTGGTATCTGCAAAACTACAAGTAACGTCCAACACTCTAAAGAACATGGTATCTGCATAAATATATACGTCCGTATCGCTCCGAAGAACGCGATATCTGTATAAAGGAAGTCATTGGATCCGTGGCTCCTCCGGATACTACGGATTCCAATATGGGTATTCCATATGCCTACCAGTTGTCCTCTCCGCCCAATGCCAATGTACAAGTCGCGAACACGACGTGGACATCTAGTACTATAATGCAAGTCTCTATAGAAATAAACAACTAAGCTAAATACCGTCACACGTGCTGCTCACACCGATGGCCAGTCGAGTATGAAACACGCATCCCTACATGAACTCACTCTGTGACTGCAATGATACGTGTCAAGGCCTGAGGAGTCATACCGATAACTCTACAACTTTAGGTGGGTCTACTAGACACTAGGTCAGACACAAGTCCTAACGTCAACGCCTTCGTTGACTGCACCCGAGTCTTTCTCGGGCGCGCACAGTTATATACGATTAAAACAAATAAACATACAACTAAATAATAACTGAATTTAAATAGTACAACAAGGCAAGGTATACTTGCCTAGCAAGAAAGCTGTATAGTGTAAACGTCCAGGTGTCAAGTACAAAGGATCAGAAACCATGGCCTCAGAATAAACGTCTCCGGATGCTGAAATAAATATCACCAATGTTCCCAGAATAAGCGAGATAGTCAGAAAAGCCTACCCTTTCGTCCAATTTGGACACAGGGGCAAAACGGTAATTTTGGGTCAAAGCGGTCAACATGTGGGCCACTTTGCACCAAAAAACGTGCCAGAGGTAAAGATCTCTAAATAGGACAAATTATAGGTCAAACAAATTCTAAACATCGATACGAACTCAAAAGGTATGTCCAAATTTGAATTCCGGTGAGCCGATCAAAAATTTGTCCTAAAAAGTTAACCGTGGGGCCCACAAATAGGTGGCTTGGTCAACTGTCTCAGAATTGCGTAAAACTTGGGTCACAGGACCAGCGTGATACCACGAATCCCATGGCGCAAGTTTCATTGCATTCCGACGAGCGTACATAAAATGGGGTGGTATTTTATAAAAGTCACGATACGGAGCCTTTTTACGGATACGGGTTGATTCCGACGCGCACACACGTCCGAATCAGTTTTCGCGAAAGCCCACACGTCAGGATATACCATATGCGCCTTTCGGTGCAATTGGTACACGACGAGGCTGTCCCGTTTGGGGGCGCGCGCTCCGTATCATAATTTCCAATATTTTTAAAAATAAGTTTTTGGTTGATTTGGAGGTCGAATAATTTAACACGCAGAATGAATTAACAAAAACTAAAAGAACAAAAAAAATTTCGGTTATATGGAGAAGAAAAACTCTTTTATTAGTTTTCGAAAATAATGAACAGGTTGATTGCAAATTGAGTGTGAACATGGGGGTTTGGTGTTAAAATTCTGGACTGTTTTGGTCAGTTTTTCGGTCATTTTTTGGTCGATTTTTTGACCGATCCGGGACATGAAAACTTGTCCCTCTTAAATGAAAATCCTACAGGGTTAGGTTGTGAGCGTACACGAATAAACCGCACGCAAAAAGAATGAGAGATGGAGAAGATACAATACCTTAAAGATGGCATGTTGAGTGGTGCTGCTGTGCCTGTGCGCGCGTATGCGGACGGCGGCTGCTGCGGTGGCCCGCGGCATGGCAGTGCGGCGTGGCCGCCGGCGGTCAGGGCGGCGGTCGCCGGGGTTGGCCGGAGGGGCAGCGATCGACCGGGCTAGGGTTTGTGTTTATATATATATATATATATATATATATATATATATATATATATATATATACAGATGAGAGAAAAGGAATTCTAGAGAGAGAGGGATATGGGTTGGGGTTTGCTGCTGCGTGGGGGGGAGGGGTAGTAAATTAGGAATTAGGGGGGGGGTAGTTATTGGTTTATATTAGGTTTTGTTTTGGGTTTAGGATTAGGGTTTATTTGTTTAGGTTTTTATTTTATTGATATTTTCTTTTTCTTTTTCTTTTCTTTTCTTTTTCTTTTCTATTTTATTTATTATTATTACTATTACTATCATTATTATTATTATTATTATTATTATTATTATTATTATTATTATTATTATTATTATTATTATTACTATTTATAACCATATATTTATTTACTTATATAGATGAGGCTAAAAATCTAATAATAATATTTTTACCCAAAATAAATTCTAGAAAATTACTTCATAAAGTTTTGGTGAAATACTACACCTAAAATATTTTATAAAAAATATTTTATAATTAATAATTAAATATTTATTTAGTTATAAATTAAATAATTATATTATCTAATTAACTAAGTAATTAATTAAATGGATATACGCAAAAAAGGTAATTGTAAATAATATGCACATCTATAAAAAAAAGGAAAACATGCCTAACTTGACACGAAAAAATTATGGGATGCTAATTATTGAAAAAATTGAATTAGAAATACCCACAAATAAATTATATATATAATATCTAATATCTAACAATTAATCAATGGTCGTTACACTAATGCCATACTAATGCCAAGGGGTCAGATTCTTGTGCCACGAAAAGATCCTACAAGTAGTGTCTCTTGTTTAGGCTACTTTCTATAAATGGCGATATAGATTTTGGTGCCATCCTATATTATTAATGTCCAAACCACGGTGAAGTATCCTAATATATATTATTGGGATTTATTTGATTTGTAAATAATCTAAAACAAATACAAGGAATACAAAATACACACAAGATACTTATTTTTGGGTCAGGGGGTTTACACTTTACGTCCTTGAAATTCGTAGCAATTCTCTCAGTTTGAACTTGTGTATTAAAAAAGTGATAGATGCTCACTCTCGATGTTCGATGAATGTTCCATATAATAAGTCTAAATATTTTCGAAAAGTGTATTTAAATGATACGATTGCTTGAACAGGATTATGATGCGAGGGCCTTTGTGCCAACCTGTGTCAGACATCGTGAAAATAGACTCGAGTTAAAATCGGCAAGTTATATGTGAGCCTGAATGCCTATACGAGAACACCAAGCGGGTTAGTGTGCGAGATAGAATATCATTCGGACAGTTGCCTATGCACACAACCTTTTAGCCAAGTTGTGTTAAGTATCGTGCGCCATGACCCTTAGTGCTAGTAAGTTACAGCAAGATTTGGGTATCGTTCGGATAAGAGTAAAGTCGAACTTAGAATGGATATCGGTAGGGTCGGAGTACCGCTAAGACGAATAATGGAAATCGGGTTGGATCTTGAGATAAGGTTTGGATAGTTATTCGTAGAGATAAGTTATGAGTCAAAACATAGTTTGTATGGAGGACTATCGATAGAGGTACATACGAGACTGAGATCGTAGGCAGCAAATAGGGATTATGCTAGAGTTTAAGGAACGAGTTGGATATACAAAGTGAACGATGTGAACGTGGTTCAGGAGTTAATATAATGACTCAATTCCTGAGTAATGTATGCGATAATCTCAGGATCGAATAAGCGAATTGAGAAGAGAATGAGTTATAAAGATTCATAGAGTATAGCTCGAACCCTGATTGGTGTATTGGTCGGCTTAGAAATATTTGAACGAATTGTGGGTCTCGGAGTATTAAGCGAGTCTAGCAACAAGCGACGCGATTGTGTAAAGCCTTAGTATAAATAAACAATGCCTAGCGAGTAAGCAAACTCGAAGGAAGAAAGCATGCAAGATTAGATTCGAACGAGTTAAAATAAGTTGGACAAGGGATAAGGCTTACATCGGATAGGAATTCAGAGTAATTTGAACTGATATCATGGTCAAAAAAACTTAGTGGATCGTACGAGCAATTTTGAATTAATAAAAATGAATTAAAACTTGAGTTGAGATAGAATAATCGGGGATGCGATCGGAGTTAATGCAATTGAAAATAATGGCGCGAACGAATGATAGCGCACACAAAAAATTTAGATTTGAGTAGGATATCGCTCGATAGAGTTCGGTTTGAGTACGAATGCTATGGTTTCAAATTTGGGAGACTTTAGATCATAACAATGGTTGGAAGATAGCACGGATTGATGCAAGTTAGCAAAATTATGATTTAAAGATTGAGTAAGGCGATAACGGATTTAATCTTGAATTCGAACAAACGATCTTGAATCGAGTTCAAAGGGTAACACTCGACAACAGGCCTAGACGAGATTGATTATTCCATGGGAGCACTGGCATGGTGATTTCACGTCCGGCGGGGATGATCGAACTCGCAGGAACATGTTCGAAGATGTTATAAACGAACTCGATAAAATAGAACGTATTGAAAGTGAATAGACTTGGATTTGAGATTTGAACTTAGTTGTTTGAGGAAAGCTAGAAGAAGACTATGAAATGATCAAAACAGTAACATTAAAGTTGGACGATTGGGCTAGACGAATTTTGATTATGACAAGAACGGTTGTTAGATGAACATGACTTGATAGATCAATGAACAACTTGGGATAAAATGAGGAGTGACGATAAGGTGTCTGTTCGTTCGATGATAACCATAACGTTTGACCTTCTTGTTTTATGCGAGTGCAACTCCTTACTCGCACATGCGTCACGCCCGAATTATGATAATTATCCTGCGAGAGCATTGACATGGTGATCTCACGTCCGACGGGGATGATTAAACTTGCGAAAGACCAGAGCATGACAATTGAAGGATCATTTTAACTTATGGTTCGACACGATAAGACGAGTTTCAGGATACAAGTGAATCGAAGGTATTTTGGGGATGAGTTAGTCTAGAATATGAAGCAAGATGCTCGATGGTTTAACGAACAGATACGAGAATTATGTTATACGACTTTGAAATTATGATTAAGATCGAAGAGATAAAAATTGAATCATGACTTGGTGGTCTAGAATTAGAAAAGATTGGATATATGGATCCTATCGGGTATTTAAGAAGATAGACTATGCAAATTGTTAGGTTCGACATACAACGTGGACATATCGTGGGTTCGGTTGAACGAACATGTTGATGTGATAGGATGATTTGTGCTCGATATTTAGAAATCTAAGTGAAACGAGCTTGGGTAGAATACCCGTATAAAAGAATAATTGTTTGACCTTAGGGTATTTGGGGCGAGCGTTATGCAACGCGATTATACGATGAGTCACAAACTCAAACTGTTCTTATGACCTTATGAGCTGACCTAGTGGCTAGGCAAATGACCTTGTGCCTTGAGTTAAACTAGAGTGGCTGACTTCAGAGTATCGTTCAGGAAAACGATAAAACTGGGGAAACGAGACTTAGAGTTAGGACTTGAAACTGGGAGTGTATACTAGCGACATTGGCGTTGAAACGAACGCAATGGGAGATAGGACTTGGGTGATAATTGATTTGGTTGGATAAGCTATACAGCTATTAGGAATAAGCCGGTATTAGAGAATTGTCGGACGAAACTCTTATGATTGGAATTGGTAATATTCGAGATAAACTGGCATAATGAGTTAAATCGTTGCTTGGAAGAGGTGCGTTGCTAGTAATGCGATACTTGGATTGAGTGAGATTGGAGTAGACAATAACTAAATAAACCAGAGTTCGGTTGGTCCAGTAGTGAAACGATCAGCGATTCAAAAAAAATCATGAGTAGCTTGTCCGACTTAGCTATCAATAACCTTGGATGAAATATACATATTTGGGGGACGCCTTGAATATGGGTACGATCCAGACTTAGCGATATGCATAACTTGAATGCAGCTGCAAATAAAAATATTCGGATTCGCATGGATAAGTATGGCAACTAAAGTAAGTTAGCCTCAACCTAGACTTTTATAAAGGAAAGATTATAATATTTTCCGTGCGATCAAGATGGTTCTGTGCTAAGGCGCAGTAAGAGACTGAGTTTGTGAATACAATAGTTGAACGAAAGAATCATTCGATAAAAATAATTAAGCACTCATGAAAAATAGAACGAGTAAACGAATAAGAAGTTAAGTTAGATTGGACCAAAGACGCGAAGGATTAGAACGTACCCCAAGTGGGCAATTTAGCTCTACGCTAAGGCGCAATAAATACAGAGTTAGAAAATATAGGTAATTTAATGTGATGACCTTGGCTGACAGTAGATTTACTTAGCGAGATTGGACGGTGACTCAGAGAGATATTGATGCAAACGAGATTGGAAAATTAGCTAAGATTTGAGCTTTTGGGTTTAGGCGTAATGATGGGTTTCGATATGCGACGTCAAGTAATCGGTCGGATGCGTTGGGTTCGTAGGGATATAATATAACAATTGAACAAGTCCACCCAAAGTCTGAGTTTTTTAGTGCCCATTGAGTTATAAAATACCCAGTGTTTTAGTAATACAGCCTTGCGCCAAGCGTAGTAGATTTTAAATCGGGAGTGCAATGATTAAGTTGAGTATAGTTCGATAGCATTGAACGATAGAGTCGTTCGATGAGAATTGGCTAAATATGTGTGTTATGCGTGGTGAGGAAATAAATGATTGTAGTATTGAAACAGTCCTTGGAAGTTAGATAAGATGTATAGAGTTTGGTTTAGAAGTTGTGCGATAAAACGAGTTTCGCTCAAGTAGTCTCGAGGACGAGACTTGTTTTGAGTGGTGTATAATGTAACGACCCGCTCCGCTCAACCCGGTGGGCCGATTCAAATGGCACAAGTGTAGCAAACCTACCTGCCTTGCTCAGCGAGATGACTCGTTTGATGCAAAGGCATTCAGACTTAGATTTTCAAATAGAGTTCAGACTTAGACTTTCAGAGGCGCGCTCGGAGTCTCGCTCGACTGATGCGATTCATCGCTAAGGTGGGTGGCCCTGGTGAACCTGTCCATACTTAGCTGCACACTAAATAAATAAATGATACATGTTAGTTTTCAGGCGATAACCTTTGCATGCTAATAAAATGAGATGAAACGCAGATAGCTAAGGGGATAACCCCGCCTTATCATTGTATAGAACATGGAGATCTTACTTGCTATTTGCGTAATCGGGCTATTAAATTAAAATGTAGTAGCTTCTTATATATATACCACAATAGTAGTTTGAGTTCATACTGAGGCATCGTACCGCATGACACATGACACAGGATAGAGTATAATTATGTTGCATACATAAACGAGGAAGACTATCAAGTAGTCGTTTCCAGTCAGGAGAAGGAAAGAAAAGAAAGTACTCGGGATATCCAGATCACCGAGGCAGTCTCTAATCAAGGAGCTGCGTAAAGAAGAAAGATCTAAGTGTAGTCCTCGGCAAGATTGAACCAAGTTATTTCTCGGGATTGGAAGTGGGGGAGTAGTTGCATGGTCACGGACAACTGGTTGCGCACAAGGTAGAGATGAGTCCTCGACATGATTGCTGAGGCATCTGAATCGTGTCAGCCCGGAAGGATAATGCCAATGTAGTCCTGGTAATACGCTAGCTGAAGACTAGCGGGTAAGTACGGGACATCCAACAAGGCTTGCTATCGACCTGGATGGTCGCCGACTTGTCGGATGGTTCGAGACGCCCAACAAGGCTAGCAACCGAGCTGGGAAGACAGCCGTTCCATTCCAGATCATGTCCAATATGGCTAACAGAGCCAGTGACCTTCATATAGATAAGTCATGCTTGCATAGCGGTTATTCGCATTCAGAAGAGGAGTAACGTGGAGGAGTATAATTATACGGTACTTGCATATTTAGAATGGATGCACGGTAACAAACATAAATTGGGTAGAATGGGTCTGAGACAGAGACACAAACTTAATGCTTGGATTTCATAGATGTTCTTTGTTATTCAGTAAATCATTATCCATATTGCTACAACATAATCAGTCGGTGCACATAACTAATGAACGTATTTTTTTTATGGCGTGGCGAGAGGCCTCCCCACCAGTGCATTCAACGTACTGATACCCAACCAGATTGCATGCAGGGTACAGGGGAAACTCGTACAAATTCGAAGATCGCTTAACGCAATGAGGCGCCAGACCGCACTTGGCATCTTGGAGCATGGCGCGCGAACCTGGATCTCACATATATGAGACATAATGTATGTGAACATCATCATCCAGATTGTTTGAATTAGTTCTAAGCCTAATGGCATATTCATTATAGAGAGAGAGAGAGAGCATAAGCGACTTGTAATCTTGGCCTAGCGCCGCTAGTAATCTTTACTTCATATCAATATAGAGCTTGTTTTGGATTCAATACTTGTGTTTATTCTATGATTCCGCTATGACGACTCTGCGAACTAGTTATCAACGACCATTTTGGTATTTGTCTCGCACGAGCGTAACTCCAGGCTCGTCCGGAATCATATCTCGATGGAAACGATCGTCCCACGGGAGCACTGGCGCGGTGATTCGCGCCCAGCGGGGATGAACGATTCCTACGGAAGGTCGGGGCGTGACATATTAAACAGTTTGTGAAGTGATTATTAATTCTCAGCTGTGTTGCTCCCCCTTGGCGACTTAGCAGACTTAGCAGCAAAGTGTAGCCAACTTGCAACTTCCAATCTAAATCAGGTGCTTCTGTAACTCTGTTCTTAAATTATTTCTTTATTAAGTCAATTATTAGTAATTTTATTAGACAAAATGCCACCTAGAAAGTATCTATCTGGATATGAGAAACCAAAAAAGAAAAGAAAAATAGAAGAATTAGTTCAACCTCAAAAAGGCGCTATGGAAAAGTTTGTTAGTAGACCTATAAATTTAGTTTAAAATTTAAATAAAAATCTAGTTAATGACCCAAATCAAAAAATTAAAGAAGAAATAGATCAAAATCACCCTAGTTACAAGAAAGAATTAGATCAAAATCAGAATGAAGTTGAAGTTAAGAATGTCGATGTTTCTATTGATAACGATGAGCCAACTGATCCTATGCCTCTGAATATTTTTGATTCAAGAATTTAGGATAATCTTGATAGGCAATTGAGGGATTTATTAACAGAAAAATGCCCTTTAAGAGTTGATAATTTCAATTTTCCTCATGATAATTTTTTTAGGCATTTTTCTCATCGCATTATTTTTGACTTTTACCCGATGGAGAGAAAGAAGATAGAATATGGTAGTATATTCAAAAGAATTAGATAAAGTATTTTTTTTTTCGTTGTAAGTTGTTTAAGGTAAAACACAATAATAGAGATAATCAATTAATAAATGAAGGATTTATAGATTGGAAGCACCTTAGTGAAAGACTTCAAAGTCATGAAAAAAGCAAGGAACACATGAGTAGCATGGACACATGGATTAATTTGCATATAAGATTGCAAAAACATGAAACAATTGATAAACATACACAAGAAATGATTAGTAAAGAAAAGGAACATTGGAAAAAAGTATTAATAAGAATAATTGTTGCCATATAATATCTTGCTAAACAGAATTTGGCATTTCGTGGAACTAATGAGAAGATTGAGCAAGAAAATAATGGAAACATTTTGTCTTTAATTCAAACTTTTGTAGACTTTGATCCTACACAGCAAGAACATATTTGACGTATCCAACATCAAGAAATTCAATATCATTATCTTAGTCATAAAATCCAAAATGAATTGATAACTTTGATAACATCTGAAATAAAAAAAAGAAATCATTAAAACTATTAAAGATGAAAAATATTATTCTATTTTACTTGATTGCACTCCAGATACTAGTCACCAAGAGAAAATGACTTTAATATTATGATGCGTAGATGTTTCAAATAATCCAATAAAATAAAAGTGTATTTTGTAGAATTTTTAAAAGTTGATGATACATCAGGACTTGGTCTTTTCAATGAATTGCAAAGTGTGCTGTAAACACCCTAATTTTTTTAGAATTAAATTTTAGAATTTTAATTAATGGTATTATGAATTACTGAGATTAAGGGAGAATTTTCTATAATTTTAAGACATTTATAATATATAATATTCATGGATTTATAATTATGTGTATTTAATTAATTAACAATATTTCACAAAAAATATATTTTTGGGTGTACATCTATTATTAGAGTATTATAGAATTTTTTTGGAATTTATTGAGGTCCAAAGCTATTTTTTAGATGGCTATGTATATATATATATATATATATATATATATATATATATATATATATATATATATATATATATATATATATATATATATATATTAAACCAACTCAAACCAAACCAACCTAAACCAAACCCACCCGAACTAGTACCCGGATTATTTAACCTGCACCCGAAACCCTAAACTAAACCGGACCCTAAACCCTAGACACGACCCCAAACCCGAACCTAAAACCCACCCTTGCTACAGTAATTTCCCTGAAAAACCGACCCGACCGATCCCTTCCCCTCCTCGTCAACCGCCGACCCCCTCTCTTCATCTCCCTTTAACACCCCTATTACAACCCTATATAGACTGGAGGAGACCTTCACAACCAGCATCTCCCCACCAGTCCAGCCGACCATCACCGACCGCCGGACCGTCGTGCCGCCACGAACAGCTACCCAAAATCCCCGAGCAACAGCAGTAATAAGGTACTCAACTTCTCATCCTTGTATCTTCCTGCACAGTAATCCAAAGTGTGAACCATTAAGTCCTATGCGAAGACCACATGACCCCCTTGAACCTTGTGTAATTAGTTTAGTGTATCGTGTCATATGTCGATCGTAAATTGTGACACAAAACAGGGAAAAATGACTTATTTTTAGGAACATAAACTGTTTCAAGTACGCGTGTTTGAGTCCCGTTATCTTCATAATAGCATGCAATGTTAAAATTCTACTTGAACAGTAATTTAGACTGCATAACCTAGTTTTAATCCCTTAAAATACTTTATTTTAATTCGATGTATGTTGTGATTTATTTGCTGTTAAAATTGACCAAAAACTTGATTTCCTAAACCCAAAATTTCTCGATACGGGATGCATCCTGCCAAACGAGGCAACTTTGTCGTGTGCGATATGTACCGAAAGGCACGTATCGTTAACATGGAAGTATGTGATTTTGCAAAAGTTGATTTGGATGTGCGTGCACACCGGAATCAACGCGTATCCGTCGAAAAACACCATATCAGCCTGTTCTGATACTCGTCATAATTTTGTGTGTGCATGTCATTTTGCAACGAAATTTGCGCTATCGGATTTACAGCGTTACGTTGGTCCTGTGATCCAAGTTTAGTTTGATTCTGAGAACGTTGACGAAATACCGTTTTACGAGTCCCACGGTTCCACTTGACGGGTGATTTTATGACCGGCTCATCGAAATCCTGTTCTGGATATTCCATTGGGTCCATATCATTATTCTGGACTCGTAGACACTAAGTTTGATGACTTTGGAGACCTTATCATTGGCACATTGTTTGGTGCAAAGTGGGTCATATGTGGACCCCATTTTGACTAAAAACTGTCATCTGTGTCCAAATTGGACTTATGAGTAGTCAATCCTAGTTATTTTAAGTATTCTGAGAGCAATGGTGATATTTGTTTCAACATCCGGAGGCATACTTTAATATTCCATTTATATCGGAGCAATTGACGAAGCTCAGAATCTAGGCAAGTGTACCTTGCCAATTTGCAGTAGATCCTGTGATATAATTATTTATATTCTTTCTATATACTTCTGCGATGTACCTGTTCAACCTAGGACCGTGAGACATTTCTTATCGTTCGAACAAGATTCGAGTGTCGACGCCGTACGCAGTCGTGTAACATCATTTAGAGAATTGATTTCACGATCCTATTCTTTTGCGTGCTTGCTTTACCAAGTATGTGACAGAATCTTTCTTGAGTTATTCATGGTGATTCTGTATAGGCCTACATGATTCGTGATATGAGACTTACATATATATATATATATATATCATTATGGCTTGTTGTACTAGCTAGAGGTCATGATCTTACGTGTAATGGACATGAGACGTCATGGACATGAGATGTGACGTTACATTGGGTGGGAAGAGACACACCATGCTACATGATGATTATATATATATATATACTATATTACTGGAGGTGCCTTAGACTCTGTCTCAGATCTTTGGCACATTTACTGGCTATGGGCTCCCCGACACAGAGCGGATAGTAGTTTCAGCCTGAGTACGAGTGATGTTCTCACATGCATATCACTTAGATAGTTATATTAGTTTACCCTTGAGTATGTGACATTATACTATTTTACCTTGGCATGTTATTTCTTGTACCTTGTTACGTTCCTCTGAGGACCTGGTCCCTTCCCAATTTTGCAGCATAGACCATTGTGGAGCCTGCCTGGAGTTGCTGATGTGTGTTTACTTGTCTTGCAGGCATTGGTGTCAGGTACTTATATCAGTTCTTCCGGAGTTATGGTTATTATTCATATTGTTTATTCATCTGTTGATGTAGCCTAGTTTTATAGACTCATACTCCTTTCTCGAGTCTATTCGAGCTTATGTGTTACTGGCGGCCGACTTTAGCTCATGTAGTTCATTCTTGATACTTTGTTCTTTGTGTGGATTGAGACATAGATATTTTTGGTATTCTTAAATAGTTACCCTTATTATACAGCTTATACGTGTTCGAGTTAAACCAGAGCTTGGTCGAATGTGTAGCTGGCATGTTACATATTCCTAGTCTTATGTATTTTAGGATTGGGGTATTACATGCTTTTGTGGTGGCCCATGCAGGTCTTGATTAAATTATTTTTGTTACTTTCCAGTACCGAGCAAGCCTGTAATCAGGATTAACAGTATTAGTATCTCAATCCATAACTGATTTAAAAATTCCTTAGCAATTGATTATCGCCCTTGGCCTTCATAATTGTACTCGTTTAATCCCCTCGACATCTTTATTATTATTTATCATCTCTTCTTAATTCAGAGAGATGGACGTTCGGGCGCGGCGTTTCCTTCAGAAGCAGATCCTTGTCAAGGCAGAAGAAGATATGCTGGATATAATTTTTTGAGAAGACGTTTACCCTAAGTAGGATAGATAGATATGTTATTCCTATATGCTAGAGATAGTATAGATTGTTAGCATGAGAATTGAATATAGTATCAGAGGCCTTGAACTAATAAAACCTTACCCTTGCTTAAGGTAGCAAGTTATTTGGAAGTATTAGAAGATAGGAAAGAGTGTTTGATTCTAATGCACTGGAATACTTTATGGAATACATAGCTAGATGCTAAGGATCAGATGTGGCTCATGATGGTGATACAAAGAATTGTATTATGACCTTAAGAAATTGGAACATTACGTAGCAGGCCATAGTGGTTAAATCTCTAGTTGTCTTGTGACTTTTAGTATCAAAATTAGATCTTATGACCATCTTAAATTATTGATGACTATAGGTCTGGACTAAATAAATAGGTAAATTTTTAGATGTTTGAGTAATTAGATAACTTAAGTACTAAAGTATAGCTTTTAAAACCAAACTAGATGTACTTGATTAATTGGGTGTCAGTGTTAATTGAAAAAGTAAAGTTCCACCCTTGATTACTTGTGTAGATAAGCTAGTATCTGTGATAGAGCAAATATGTTGAAGAATGAGAGTTTTGGTAGATGTTATAGTCTTAAGTTAGATAGTGAATTGTCTATAAATGATAAGCTATAACAAAATAGTAACCATGTAGTTTGGATAAAGGGTAAACATGGAATAAATAAGGATAATTCTCAGGCTCAAGGTGAAGAAGGTAAAATGGTAACAAAAAGAGATTCACGAGAAGTACATGACCTTGGGCATTTTTCTAGGAAGAACTGAAGATTTTATCACTCGGTAGTTGCCTAGAAGATTTATACTACGAAGCTGAAAGTACTGGGTCATGATTGACGAAGCTTAAAATTGAAAACAAGATTAACATACTAAAAAGGATATGAAGGTGCGTAGGAAACAAATAATAAGGGAAATATATTATGGTCACACAATCCAAGAAGAATGGATTGTGGTATGAACTTGAGGGATAATTCTAGTATTTATGAATTTTAATTCTTTTGGAATTTTGAGAATTTAGTTCTAGTAGAAATTGTTGATCAGTCTCGAAGTGATACGAAGAAATTAAACACAGGTTCAGAATCACATACTGACTTGATGGTTATTTTGTAGAGGATTATCACAAGACCCTTAGAGTATAGATGGTAGGAAAATGTATATGGAAGATGAAAGTCTTAAACGAATGATAGTTGAATATTGTGGTTTACACATAAACTGATTAGGGCTAGAAATTTAGATTTTGACTAATAGGGTATGAGCCTAACTGGACCTACTTCATTCATGACCCAACTGTTACACCCAAGTATATACTCTCATGCTCTATATAGATCCCACAACATTCGTGGCATACCTCCTTCTAGAAAACCTATACTTAATTAGTCAGTTCTGTTAAAATTAAATTAAATTGTACATCGATAACCCAATTACCCTAACTACCAATATACCTGTAGCGCACTCAAGCCAAACAACGTCCATGACACTGGTGTTGCATTAAGTTGAGCCCTTAAACTCTCTACACAATCTTAATCACCTTGACGAGATTTGTGATAAAGTATTCCTCGGTACTATTTTACCCTAGTTGTATTTGGCTATGATATTTTCTATTGTCTTGTAGACTCATGACCTAATTAGAAGCAAGAATAATTGATAAAACTTTCTTTATAGAGTTATTGACTCATTAACGCCATGATAGTACCTAGATTTCCTTTGATAGACTGTGACAACGGTCATAAAATCCTCACCATCACGTATCCCTCGTTGGTTGAAGTTAGACTTTCTAAAAACCGTTAGAATATGATCACGATTATAGTTCCTGCGGCCAACTTCATTCTTATAAGTTGGGTAGAGCTTTGATTAAGCGTACTCTTATTCTTAGAATGCGATGTCAAACTAGGACTCCATTTGGTAACTGCGTCCCCCCTTCTCTTGATAAACAAGTGCGACCTTGTTTAATTAAAATCTTTTCTACCATGTTTAATTTTTAATTTCGAGAACAGAATTTTTATAAGTTGGGTAGATTGTAAACACCCTAATTTTCTTTTTAGAATTAATTTTTATATTTTTAATTATTGGTATTATGAATTATTAAGATTAAGGAATAATTTTTTATAATTTTTAGCCATTTATAATATATAATATTCATAAATTTATAATTATGTATATTTAATTAATTAATAATATTTCACAAAAAATATATTTTTGGGTGTACATATATTATTAGAGTATTATAGAATTTTTCTAAAATTTATTGAGGTCCAAAACTATTTTTAGATGGCTATGTGTGTGTGTGTGTGTGTGTGTGTGTGTGTATATATATATATATATATATATATATATATAGAGAGAGAGAGAGAGATATAATATTAATTAAACCAACCCAGACCAAACCAAACCAAACACATTAGAACCCGTACCCGAATTATTAAACCCGCACCCGAAACCCTAAATTAAATTGGACCCTAAACCCTAGACCCGACCCTAAACCCGAACCCAAAACCCACCCTAGCTACAGTAATTTCCCTGAGAAACTGACCCGACCGATCCCTTCCACTCCCCGTCAACCGCCGACCCCCTCTCTTCATCTCCCTGTAACACCCCCATTACAACCCTATATAGGCTGGAGGAGACCTTTACCACCAGCATCTTCCCACCTGTCCAACCGACCATCGCCGACCGCCGACGACCGCCAGACCACCGTGCGCCACCGCCACGAACAACCACCCAAAATCCCCGAGCACCAGCAGTAACGAGGTACTCAACTTCTCGTCCTTGTATCTCCCTATATAGTAATCCAAACAGTGAACCGTCGAGTCCTTTGCGAAGACCACATGACCCCCTTGAACCCTGTATGATTAATTTAGTGTATCGTGTTCTGTGTCGATCGTAAATTTTGACACAAAATAGGAAAAAATGACTTATTTTTAGTAACAAAAACTGTTCTAAGTACGAGTGTTTGAGTCCCGTTATCTTCATAACAGCACGCGATGTTAAAATTCTATATGAACATTAATTTAGACTGCATAATCTAGTTTTAATCTCTTTAAACACTTTATTTTAATTCGATGTATGTTGTAATTTATTTACTGTTGAATTTGACCAAAAACTTGATTTTCTAAACCCAAATTTTCTTGATACGGGGTGCGTTCCGTCAAACAAGACAACTTCGTCGTGTGCGAATTGCACCAAAAGGCGCGTATCGTCAACACGGAAGTGTGAGATTTCGCGAAAGTTGATTTGGATGTGCATGCACACCAAAATCAACGCGTATCCGTCGAAAAGTACCGTATCGGCCTGTTCTGACACTCGTTATAATTTTGTGTATACCTGTCATTTTGTAATGAAACTTGCGCCATCGAATTCGCAGCGTCACCCTGGTCCAGTTATCAAAGTTTGGTTCAATTCTGAGAACATTGACAAAACACCATTTTACGGGCCCCACAGTTCCACTGGTCCAGTTATCAAATTTTGAGAACCTCGTCACGCTGGTCCAGTTATCAAATTTTGTGACCGGCTCATCAAAATTTAGTTCTGGATATTCCGTTGGATTGTTATCATCGTTTTGGACTCGTAGACACTAAGTTTGATAAATTTTGAGAACCTTGTCTTTGGCACTTTTTTGGTGCGAAGTGGACCATATGTGGACCCCACTTTGACCAAAAACTATCAATTTTGCCCCTGTATCCAAATTAGACTTATGGGTAGTTAATCCTAGCTATTTCAAGTATCCTGAGAGCAATGGTGATGTTTGTTTCAGCATCCGGAGGCGTACTTGGAGATTCCACTTGTATCGGAGCAACTAACGGAGCTCAGTACCCAGACTAGTGTACCTTGCCAACTTGTAGTAGATCCTGTGATATAATTATTTGTATTCTTTCTATATACTTCTGTGATGTACCTGTTCAATCTAGGACCGTGAGATTTTTCTTAGCGTCCGAACAAGATTCGGGTGTCGACGCCGTACGCGGAGTCGTGTAACATAATTTAGAGAATTGATACCACGATCCTATTCTTTTGCGTGTTTGCTTTACCAAGTACGTCATACCATAGGACATTGTATACTATTTCATGTGATAGAATCTTTCTTGTATTGTTTATGGTAATTCTGTATAGGCTTACAGGATGCGTGATATGAGACTTGCATATACATATATATCATTATGACTCGTTGTACTAGCTAGAGGTCATGATCTTACGTATTATGGATATGAGATGCCGTGGACATGAGACATGAGATTACATTGAGTGGGGAGAGACACACCATGCTACAGGCTGATTACATATATATATATATACTATATTACTGGAGGTGCCTTAGACTTTGTCTCAGATCTTTGGCACATTTACTGGCCCTTCGAGATATTACTTGCTGCTATGGGCTCCCAGACACAGAGCCTGTAGTAATTTCAGCCTGAGAGTGATGTCCTCACATGTATATCACTTAGATGGTTACATTAGTTTACCCTTGAGTATGTGGCATTATACTGTTTTACCTTGGCATGTTGTTTCTTGTACCTTGTTACGTCCCTCTGAGGACCTGGTCCCTTGCCAGTTTTGCAACATAGACCGTTGTGGAGCCTACCTGGAGTTGCTGATGTGTGTTTGCTTGTCTCGCAGGCATTGGTGTCAGGTACTTATATCAGTTCTTTCGGAGTTATAGTTATTATTCATATTGTTTATTCATCTGCTGATGTAGCCTAGTTTTATTGACTCATCTCCTTTCTCGAGTCTATTCGAGCTTATGTGTTACTGGCGGCCAACTTTAGCATATGTAGTTCATTCTTGATACTTTGTTCTTTGTGTGGATTGAGACATAGATATTTTCAGTATTCTTAGATAGTTACCCTTATTATACAGCTTATTACATATTCGAGTCGGACCAGAGTCGGGTTGAATGCGTAGCTGGCATGTTACGTATTCCTAATCCTACATATTTTGGGACTGGTGCATTATAATGCTAAAAATTCTTGATCTTGATTTTGATAATATAATAGGACAGGGATATGATAATGGATCTAATATGAAAGAAAATATTAAGGCGTACAAAAAAGATTACTAGAAATAAATCCTAGAGCTTTTTACACTCTTTGTGGTTGTCATAGTCTCAATCTAGCTATTTGTGATATTACAAATTATAATGCTAAAGCTCATTCTTTCTTTGGAATTATATAACTTATATATACGACATTCTCTTCTTCCACAAAATGGTGGAAGATTTTAAAAGATAAGGTGTCTGGTTTAACTCTCAAATCTTTGTCACAAACACGTTGGGAAGCTCGTATCGAAAGTGTAAAGGCAATTAGATTTTAAGCTCCACAAATACGAGAAGATTTACTTGAATTAGTAAGTATTAACGAAGAGTCTAAGGTAAGTAGTGAAGCTGATGGTTTAGTGAATGAGCTTGAAAATTTTGAATTTTTAATAGTTATGATTGTTTGGTATGATAATTTACATGCTGTTAACATAGTTAGTAAAGAAATGTAATCTTTTGACATGCATATTGATGTTGCTATAGCTGAACTAAAATCACTTATTACACATATTCAAAAGTATAGACAAAATGGTTTTGAATCTGCCATGATTTTAGCTAAAGAGATTGCAATGGAAATGGAAATCGATCCCATCTTTCGTGAAAAACCCAAAATTCGTAGGAAAAGGCATTTTGATGAAGATGTCAATGATGAGACTGTACGATCACCTGAAGATTCTTTTAGAATTGATTATTTTTAAAAAAATAACCGATCAAGCTATTTCTTCAGTTAATAGTAGGTTTGAACAACTTCAATCATATGAAAATATTTTTGGGTTTTTGTTTGACTTGAGGAAGTTGATCTCATTAGATGATAATGTTTTAAAAAACTATTATCATAATCTTGAAGGTGTTTTAAAACATAATGAAGTTTCTGATCTTGATGGAAATGATTGATTTTTAGAATTAAAATATTTACAAAATATTTTACCAGAAGAATTAATAAATCCTATAGAAATACTTAATTTTATAAACAAACATAGATCTTTTCTCAATGTTTGGATTGCATATAGAATTTTATTGACTATACCTGTTACAGTTGCTTCTTTGGAAAGAAGTTTTTCAAAATTAAACTAAAAAAAATATTTTTTAAGATAAACTATGTCACAAGAAAGATTAAATGGTTTAGCTCTGATATCTATTAAAAAATATATGCTAGAAAAACTTGATTATGATAGTTTAATTGATGATTTTGCCAGTAAAAATGCTAAAAAAAATTTTTATTTATGTGAAAAAAGGCCAAAATTCTAGATTTTGCCCTAGGCCCCATAAACCATAGGACCGACCCTGCTATCTCCCGGTAACCACAACGGTCTCTCAAGTTCGACAATCCTCAATTTTTTTTTGACTTTCCGGCATAACGCATGGGGCCCGACGTAACGCTCAAAACTTTTGTGCACACTGCATTACATGCCTTTGGACAAACTGTCCCCCAACTTCCACCATTTATAAATAGAAGGAATAATACGCCCCCGTGGCTCGATCCACTGACCTTCTGCCACCCTACCGGAGTCTTATACCTCTCCTCGGTAACCACAAGAATCACTCGACAATCCTCAAAATTATTATCATAAAGGATTTGGAACCTCATATATATATATATATATATATATATATATATATATATATATATATATATATATATATATTTCAAATTCTCTAATTCTTAGTTAGGTGAGTATAATACTAGATTTTTACTGAAGAGATTGGGCCATCCAACATACACTTTTAACCTATCATTCGACTAATTTACTAGTTGGTTGATAGAATTCTTCTCATAATCTGAAAAGATGGAGAGTCAATTGTTCGCTTAAAATCGAGGACTATATAAATAAATTTTAAGAGTGAAAAAATCATTCCACAAAATTGTGCTTAAAGAAAGGATATTAGATTTAGACATCTAACTAATCCCTTTTTGGCTATGTGCAAAAGCTACTGGGAATCTATGTTGTTACAGGCGATGCCTAGACGCATAGACGGCCTATTGAGGGAAGAATGCCTAGCCAGGGGATATATTCCCCGTGTTTGAAGATGGGCACCTAGGTGCGCCTAGGGTCGACCAGGGGAAGAAAATGCGGGCACCTAGGCTATTGTTATTGCTGTTGCTCAAAAAAATTTAGATATTGCTGCTTCTGCTTCTGCTGTTGCTAGTACTTCTCCTGCTTCTGCTGCTGCTGCTGGTACTTCTTCTTCTTCTTCTTGTTCTTCTTCTTATGCTGCTGGTACTGCTGCTGCTTCTGCTCGTACTGCTGCGACCTATTATTTCATGTGTGAATAATTCCCGAAATTAAACCAAACTTAAGACACGTTATATACACCCTATTAGATGTTGGATATATATATATATATATATATATATATATATATATATATAATAATAATAATAATTGTTATTTAATATTGAGTTACATTAGCTTTAATTTTAGCATATAAATTACTAGTGGAAAAATTATAGGTTATCGTTATACCATGTTTGAACCTCTTAATAGCTTGTTTACCCTACCAAAATTGGAGTCTAATTCGGGGACATGTTAGTATATTTTTTCTATAAAAAACCTAAGTTTTTGTCATGAAAAGGTTGGTTACAAGGCACTAAACTTAGTATTTAAACTCAGCCGTTAGTTTAGTGTAGGTACATGTCTTAGAACAACTCCCTGGAGCTTGCTAGGTACATTCCAAGTGTGACCCATGATTTTTAGGTAATTGGGACTTTTAATAATAATTATATATATAAATTCTGATTATAGGGGTTATTATTAGAAATTATAATTTGTATTTATAATTGGTAGGTCTATAGGTTGTGCAATGACCTGAACATAAAAGTTGTAGGTTGTATACCCAATACCCTTACCAAATTGACAATTATGGCTTATGGGTTAGCTAGTATATAATTATATGGTTACTAGGCTATGATTCAGATAATAACCATTAGGGTTTAT
Organism: Iris macrosiphon; assembly: GCA_036927795.1. Lineage (NCBI taxonomy): Eukaryota > Viridiplantae > Streptophyta > Magnoliopsida > Asparagales > Iridaceae > Iris > Iris macrosiphon. The sequence continues at coordinate 128,936,359 of JAYESA010000007.1, read as the reverse complement.
TAAACATAGCGTGGCAGCTATTCCAAAGGACCCTTAGAATGACCCAATGTCACATTTATGCAATAAAAACCTAATAGGAGCAACACTTAGCACCTATGCCTTGAGTAGTAGCCTATTATTTATAAGGGACTTAGTTTATATATTTATTTAGAATTTATGTTGATTGGAAGACCAGAAGGTTAGGTGTTTATTTCAAATCTTAGTTATTTAATTATAACATATTTTCAAAAATAAAAATATTTTATTTTGAGACTGTTTCTACGTATATATAACTTATGCTTTTAGAAATGTATAGTTATGCTTTTATTATGAATCTAAATTAGTATTTAATTAATATATATTTAATTATAGCATCCCATGATGACTTGACTTCAAATACTGGACCCGGATCACAGCTTTACTATTTTGAAGTTCCAGACAAGTATATATTATCTTGTTTTACTATTTTAACATTCAATATTGTTATTCATGTGATCTTGCTCTGAATAAAATGTAGTTGTATGCGTCTGAGAATGCCTCGGGTGCAGTCGACGATGGCGTCGATGTTTGGTTATATTGTTGACTTAGTTCTAGGAGACGTACCTAATGATTGTGAAATTATTATCATATTTCCCAAGACCTGGACACTTATCATTTTACGGCACTGAGAGTGAGAATGAAAGCATAGTAGAGCATGGTCTTACGTACTCGATTAACTAACGGTGCGAGTATCACGTGTGTTGGTTTATAGAATAAATAATTTAATTCTAGTTTATAAGGTGACTTGCATTTAGTTATGAAATATTCATGTCGTAGACACGACTTGAACATTGGCATTGGGTGGGGAAGATAATTAGTAGACGTATGGGACAACCAAATTGGTCTGTCGTAGTCTTTGAAACTATGGAGTTTATGATTCTGATTTCATAGTTACCCGCTTATGGGCTTATATACTAGTGGTTATATCCGGCAGATGTCACTAGCTCTAAGCTAAGAATGACCGAGAGGTATGCTAGTATATATTATAGCATCATGTTTGCAGCTAAATACCAGACACAGCTTCACCTACCCATGCGCACCAAAGTTGTCTTCAAAGTGCATTCACATAGCTGGTTAGTTTACCCCTGTGTTTATTTAGTATTTACATTATGACATATAATTTTTGTATCTTTTTACGTCCCTCTGAGGACTTGGTTCCCTGCCAGATTTTAAAGTTGATGGGCATTACGATTTACTATAGCTGTTGATGGATATTATCTTGTATACAGATATTTGTTATCAGGTATTTATATCCTTTTATTGTTCGCCTTATGTCTTCCTATTGCTTATTACCGGCTGTTATAGTCTAATTTTGTAAGCTTATTCTTTTTCTGAGCTTGATTGAACCAAGTTTGTTATTGGGCGATCGACTCTAATGTACTTTGTTTATTTCTTGACCTTTATTTCTCGTGTATTGAGACATAAATATATTTATATCGTATATTTTACAGCATAATACGTCTAGATGGAACCATTAAATTGGAAATTCTATTCTAGAATGTACCAGTATACAATGATAAGATTTTGGGACTGGAGCGTGACATGGTTTTTGTGGTGGCCTATGTAGGTCAGAGCATATTATCTCGGTTATGTTACTGTACTGAACGAGCCTGCGATATGATCTAATAAGGTCTCAATCCATAACTGTTTGACAAATTCTTTTGAATTCAATTATCGCCATTGGACTTCGTATATGCACTCGGTCTCTTTATTCATTGACATCACGTATTATTGTTTCTTGTTTCTCCCTATTTCGGAGGGACAAACTTTGTGCTTTAGAGTAGTTATAGAATTTGACAACTAGTATCACTTATGTAATTTGCATGATTATGATGCTTATTATGATTTCTTTGGTAGATTAAAAAAAGTATTTAAGGATGCTATATCTATATAGTGTTGTTGATATTTTAGGAAAGATGATTACTATGGTTACAATTTTTTTTCTTTTGGAGGTATAGGATCTAGTGTATATTTAATGTGGGGGTATAGTGTGATCGAAGGTGGGTAGATATCTCCAATATATAGTTGATTCTTAGAGGTAAATAAAATGTTCAGAATATTATAGAAATTTGTCAGTTATGGTTGAGGAAAATAATTTTATAATACTTTTGTTGGTCGATGATAAGGTGTTACTTGAATTATTATACGAATAATGTAACTAGAGGATGATTGACAGACAACAGTTATGGGAATCGTTATAAAAAAATATTGAGGATTTTAAAGTTTCAGGATCTTGTGCGAGTTGTATATGGGAAGATTAATAATTTTGGAATATTGATTTGAGATACCAATCTTTTTATTGTATATGGGAAGATGAATTATTAGTATTTGAAGATTTGAATAAATTATTATAAGTGATTTTTTTTTAGAGGAATTAGATTGTAAATATTTGACTATAAATTGAGGATTGGACTTGAGGTTCCACGTGAACTAAAAATTTACAATTATATGGAAGGCTGGATACCTGAATTTTAACATTGGAGGTTAAATGGGATTATCAAGCTTAATATTAAGGACATTGTATTATATTGGGTTATTGAGTTATTTAATTGTAATGGTGGCAATATCCTATAATACCTATTTTAATTAGAAGATATAAAAGTCGTGACACTATTCTAGAATTAGAAATAGATTTTTTGAAATAAGTTAGTAACCTAGACGAGAGGACTCTCATAAGGAAGCTAGATTTTGAATAATCATAAAAAAATTGTATATTATGATAGAGGAGACGAGGGTGCCAATAGCGCTATAGGATATGGTAAATCGAGATCATGATTGGAAGATTATATTTCAAATAGGTGAGTAGTTTGTTGGAAATTAGAATTAATTACCTGCCAACCTTAGCCTTGTCCTGGATATTGAGATAGGAATAAAAGCGTGTGATGTAACTGTAATGATTTTATAGTGTTTTTAGATATCTAGTGATGACAGATTGCCAAATGTATGAATAAGGGTAGTAGAATATAATTTATAGGAGATAGTGTAGAGTTTACGGATTAAATTTAATTTTTCTAGCTTATGTGAGTAGACATAAATAAGGACTTGGGATTAGAGTTAGATGTCTTACCTTGAGCAGACTAGTACCAATAGTTATGATTAACCATTGACCGATACAGGTTACCAGAGAATTCCAAGAGATAGTAACTAGAGCAGTTATATTTGATATTAAGAAACACATAATGATTATATAGAGGAAAGAATTATAGTAAGAGTACTATGTTTAAGGAAAATAATTAAAAATGGTAAGGATAAAGTTGTATGGAAGTTCTATTTGAAGAAAGATGGAAATGGAGAAGCGAAAAAAGATAAATTGAGACGATAACATAGACTATATATAATGGCGTAACTAGGATTACTGGGAGTGCATGACTTAAGCAAGTTGGATAGTTGCAAATTTGACTTTATAGTTTGAGACTTGAAGAAAGAATGAGAAGGTTAGCTTAGGAAAATAGATGGTACAATATTTATGATGAATTGTAGGAATATTGGGAATGGATCTACACAAGCTTTGATAATACAATGATAGTGGTTAGAATCATAGATTATTTTGAGACTCATAATTATGAATATGTTAGAAGATTTTCAGGAACGAAATGGGCAGTGAAACGACTAGAGATGGAAAGAGGAATAAAATTTTAATGTTGGAATATGAGAACAAATTGAAGTGGGGTATCCTTAGATAGATCGCTAAATCGTATATAGAAATTTAGTTGCAAATTAGAGAAAGGAAGTATGGGAGATGAAGTTGTTAATAGATAGAGAAATAAAAAAAAGTTAAAGACCTTGGTATGTTATGCCTCCAGTAATATATCGCTATTTGGTTGGAAGCGACACTTGAAGAAAATATGCTATAAGAGTTAGTGAACTGGTGGAATAAATTATTGGAATAATAAGGTGATATAAAATAGATTCTGATTTAAGTTTTGATAGCCGCATTCTTTTGAATTAGATGTCATCCTAGAGAATTAGAATAGTTAGACTATATGCTAGTATGTATAGGAGTGCAACTTCTTTAATCTGTTTGATCATCTAAAGTCTAAGATTGTTCTTGTTATCTAGGGTGCAATTCAGAATCGATTGTACCACTATCCTTTATATTACTTATCCTATTTTGTAATTGTAACCTTGCGATGGTGGTTGTGACAAATTATTTTAATTAGTTGATGTGGTTGAGTACTTGTTTCTTCCCTAATCGTGCCATAAATTCGAAAGCCAACTCATTGATCGAAACCTCTCATTATATTTAATGTCCATACCACCGTAGGTACCAGTTCTTCTTCTGTTACAATTTTCTTGACCTAAATACCATGACTTAACTCTCCATATGCCTTCTTAATCGTGCCTAACCATTGAATCCAATTCTATAAAAATACATTGTTTGAACTTATTATTATTTCCCCTATCTGAGTTTGCTAATTCTCCTTTTCAAGATTCATTTGACCTTGTCACCCTGCTACCATGCAATGGGATGATCATAACCCTTTGTACTCTTTCTCCCTAGTTATATCTGACCAAGCCATTTTCTATTGTTTTGTTTAGGAAGCAATATTAAAATGGTAGTTATTTTTCTTATAGAGTTATTGACCAAAATACCCTATGTTAGTACCTACATCCCCTTTGAAGGTCTATGATTACAGTCAGAAGTACCAAATGTTCTCGTATCTTATCTTGGAATTAGACCTTTCCAAAAACCTTGTAAATAGGATCATGGCTAGAGTTTTTACTGCCAACTTAATTTTGATAAGTTGGGTAGGGCCTTGAACTAAGCGTACTCTTGTTCTTAGATATGATGTCAAATTAGGATTCCATTTGTGGTTGTAACTTCCATATTTCAAGAATCAAGGTATGACCTTGCATACTTAAATTCTTCTCTACCGCTTTGTATTCTTTATCTTTAAATCGTGCCTTATTTATATTTATATCGTGAACTCGATATGAGAAGACGTATTTATCATTCTTATGCAATGATTTCTTATCATTTTCTACCATGCTTATTTTAATTTCGAGGATGAAATTCTTCTAAGTTGGGTAGAATGTAACCCCCCCTCCTTTTGTTTTCTATATAAATTAATAGTTAGTATACTTAATGTAATTTATATATATAATGTTTGAGTGTTATATATATATATATATATATATATATATATAAATTATAGAGTATTGTTTTTAATTTAAACTAGGTGTTACAATTGTTTTGGGTAGGTTTAAGAGCACTAGAATAGGTATATATTCAGCCTTGACTATGTTAGACTAGTTCATGGTTTAGGCTAGCTTAACCTACTCAAACTTAATCCAAATGAGCTCAAACTTGACCCACACAACCTAGACTACCTAGAGACCCAAACCAAGTCCCTAATGGACCCAAACCATGCACACATTGGTGTGTGCACAGCCAACAATTCAGACCATTCCTGAATCCCATTTTTGTGTGGACCACTCACTTGTAAGTTACCAAAACCACCCCTCCACCACTCCAAATCTCCTAAAATTCAGTCACAACCTAACTCACCCCCCAAAAACCCCATGGCTCATTCCCACCATTCTCATTAGTTTACCCCACTCAAACACACTCCAAACTGTGCAAGGACTAACAATACATTCCAGGAGAAGGTTGTTGGGTTGTGCTATCTTGCACAGCTAGTTTCACCTTCAAATCAATAGGTAATTGCCAGGAAACCTTCACTATTTCTTCCTCTACCTCTTCCCCTTCTATCCATATTTTTCTTACAATTTTCATGGTATTTTTGACCCCCGAATCACTGTCGCACGAAGAAGTGTTTAGAATATGTGCTGTTCGGATTATCTGTGCAAATAACAAGGCACACACCCCAAACCCCTAGGTAAAACTCTATGAAAATTTTTCCGTTGAGAACCTTTGTCTATTCCCGTCATGTAAATATATGATTTGCTATATTTTTTGTCCATTTTCTCCTCCGTACAAACTTTTTTCGAAGATGTACGCAGGCTGAATCTCACGACAAGCATGCGGTCCACGTCCCATAAATTGGTAAGTACCTCCAATTTTTGTCGTTTATTGTTATATGACATTGGTAATAACTAGTTACTTTAATCCCCTATGTAGAAACCTCAATAAAAGTGACTTAGAACTAAGGAAAACCCCCTCTAAACACCTATACGAGAATTATATTCCAGAATTGTGACTCTTTTTCGTAGCTATTATTTCATGTACGAAATTTTCGTAATTTTGGACGAAACCTTCACAATCATTTCTCTAACTTGGCACTTGCCATTCCATATAATTATTTCATGACTAATGTATGTGAAAGTTTGGTTAAAATAGGATTTTTGGGCATGGTTTCATAAATTCCAAAATTATGTTACATGTGTATATAGTGCTCAAACGCTATTATTTCATGTGTGAATAATTTCCAAAATTAAAACAAACTCAAGAAAAATTATATAAACCCTATTAGATGCTGGAAATATACATATTTGTATAATAATTATTATTTAATATTGAGTTACATTAGCTTTAAGTTTAGCATATAAATTACTAGTCGAGAAATTATAGGTTGTCGTTATACCATGTTTTGAACCTCTTAATAGCTTGATCACCCTACCAAACTTGGAGTCCAATTAGGGGACATGTTAGTATATATTTTTCTATAAAAAAATAACCTAAGTTTTGTCATGAAAAGGTTGGTTACAAGGCACTAAACTTAGTATTTAAACTCAGCCCTTAGTTTAGTGTAGGTACATGTCCTAGTATTTAAACTCCGCTGTAAGTGCGCATTCTCCACAGCCCTCGCAGGCATTTGACAGAGTCCAGGAGACCGTTGACCGTCAGATTGCATCTCCGTGATGAGTTGCTTTGAAGGATGGAGGAGCAGTCACAGTCTCAGTCACAGCCGGACGATGTGACGCTCATCGCACGATTTGATACACTCGAGCGCAACATCATGGGGCTTAGGGATATGACCGAGATGATGGAGCATGGCATTAATGATCTTAGAGCGTCGACAGAGCGCAGCGTGATGGAGCTGCTGGCATTATAGCTGTCCATGGACAAGAGACTGACGATGATGCAGGATTCAATGGCTGCTAGCAGTACGAGGCTGTTATCTACCATGGATTCATATAACCATCGACTAGCATCATTGGAGGAGATATGTCCTCCTAGTGTGCCTTCATCGACACCAACTCCACCGACATCACTGCCTTCTTTATCGACATCGGTATCGATTTCATGGGAGCAGTATGAGTTGTTCTTATCCCTGATGCGCGTCAGTGCTCATCCTCCTCCAGATCCGTAGTAGTCCGAGTTAGGACAGTTTACTAGTTTTTTGTGTTTTGACCCCATGATATTGGGTCATTTATGAATATTATACATTTATGAGGCTTTCAGACTTTATTTCTTGCCCTCAGTTGTGTGGATATTTATTGCATTCTTTATGACGGGATTTTCTTGAGACTCGCTTTGTAACTCCATATGTCATTTTCTTTAAAATTTACTTTTTTATTCATATTAAATATATGTGAATTTATCGGTGTTGAGTGTTCCACCGAAGGGGTCAACAAACCCAGAAAATTCAACGGAGGGTTGCTCCGGGTCTGTCTATTTTTATGAACTGTGATATTACAAGGATATATGACTAATTATATGACAAACTGCAAGCATACATTTTTTTAGATTTTTAATTTTAATTTTTTATAATTTAGTGACATTTAGTGACGTTTATATACGTCGCTAAATACGTCGCTAACCGTATCAGAACATCACTAATTATGTCGCTAAACGTCGCTAAATTGCAGACATGACAGTATTTACCAGGTCAGTAAAATATTGCTAAATGTGTTGTAAAATATCGATAAATAAAAAATTAGCGATGTTTAGCGACTAATGACATGTCGCTGATTTAGCGACGTAATGTTGCTAAACGTCGCTAATTTGAAAAAAATTAGCGACGCTTAGATGTCGCTATAGCGATATTTTGTGATGTTTTCCTTGTCAGCGACTAGCTAAAATGCGACTTCACTGGAACGTTGCTAATTACCTCGCTAAAACTTTTTAGCGACGTTTTATGTCATTTAGCGACGTTTTGAGACATCGCTAATTTGACTTATTATAGTAGTGAGAGCTTGCTAGGTACATTCCAAGTGTGACCCTTAATTTTTAGGTAATTGAGACTTTTAATAATAATTATATATATATATATTAATTCTGATTCTAGGGGTTATTATTAGAAATTATAATTTTTATTTTTAATTGGTAGGTCTATTGTTGTGTAATGACCCGAATATAAAAGTTGCAATGACCCGAACATAAAAGTTATAGGTTGTTTACACAATACCCTTACCAAATTGACAATTAGGACTTATAGGTTAGCTAGTATATCATTATATGGTTACTAGGCTATGATTCATATGATAACCATTATGGTTTATTAAGCATAGCATGACAGCTATTCCAAAGGACCCTTAGAATGACCCAATGTCACATTTATGCATGGAAGACCTAATATGAGAAACACCTAGCACCTATGCCTTGAGTAGTAGCCTATTATTTATAAGGGACTTAGTTTATATATTTATTTAGAGTTTATGTTGATTGGAAGACCAGAAAGTTAGGTATTTATTCAAATCTTAGTTATTTAATTATAACATATTTTCCAAAATAAAAGTCTTTTATTTTGAGACCGTTTCTATATATAAATAACATGCTTTTAGAAATGTATAGTTATGCTTGTATTATGAATCTAAAGTAGTATTTAATTAATATTTATTTAATTATAGGATCCCGAGATGACTTGACTTCAGATACTGGACTCGGATCGCAGCTTTACTATTTTAAAGTTCCAGGCAAGTATACATTTCCTTGTTTTATTGTTTTAACATTCAATATTTTTATTCATATGCTCTTGCTCTAAGAATACCTCGGGTGTAGTCGACGATGACGTCGATGTTTGGTCATATTGTTGACTTAGTTCTAGCGGACGTACCTAATGATTGCAGAATTATTATCATAATTCCCAAGAACTGGACACTTATCATTTCACGACACTGGGAGTGAGAATGAGAGCATGGGCTTACGCACTCGATTAGCTACCGATGCGAGTAGCACGTGTGTTGGTTTGTAGAATAGATGATTTAATTCTAATTTATAAGGTGACTTGCATTTAGTTATAAATTATTTATGTCGTAGACATGACTTGAACATTGGCATTGGGCGGGAAAGATAATTAGTAGGCATATGAGACAACCAAATTGATTTGTTGTAGTCTTTAGAGAAAACTATGGAGTTTATGATTTTGATTTTGTAGTTACCTGGTTATGGGCTTATATACTAGTGGTTATATTATGAAGCGGTCACTAGCTCTGTACTATGAATGACTGGGAGGTATGCTAGTATATATTCTGGCATCATGTTTGCAGCTAGATGCCAGACACAGCTTTACCTACCCATACGCACCAAAGTTGTCTTAAAAGTGCATTTATATAGATGATTAGTTTACCCTTGTATTTATTTAGTATTTATATTATGGCATGTACTTTTTGTATCTTGTTACATCTCTCTGAGGACCTGGTTCCCTGCCAAATTATAGAGTTGATAGACGTTGTGATTTACTGGAGCTGTTGATGGATATTATCTTGTATACATGTATTTTTTATCCGATATTTATATCCTTTCATTGTTCACCTTGTCTTCCTATTGCTTATTACCTGCTGTTATAGTCTAATTTTGCAAGCTTATTCTTTTCCCGAGCTTGATCGAACCAAGTGTGTTATTGGGCGGCCGACTCTAATGCACTTTGTTCATTCTTGACCTTTATTCCCCGTGGCTTGAGACATAGATATATTTATATAGTATATTTTACAGCGTAGTGCGTCTAGATGAAACCATTAAATTGAGAATTCTATTACAGACTGTACCAGCTGGCTATTTCCATGTGGTCGGTCCCGTATATTTTGGGACTGGAGTGTGACACGAGCTACGGATCAAGGTAAGGTGGCAGGAAATAAGAACTATGATACATTTATTTAAGTTTTTTATTATAATGCATAATATATATATTTTTATAGCTAGGTTGCATATGTATACATGATCATGGACAACTTGTGCACAAGGTTTAAGGTTCCGTGAACGGTACTCCGGGGCCATAGACCCATTGTACTAGTGGGAACAAAATGGTACATAAGTACTGGCATCAAAATATGTAAAACTTTTAGTGAAACTTTCTACCTACGTTGTAAAGAATACCGAAATTCCAGTTATGTTGAAGTAGTAGCACTAGTGATTTAAAAACCTCCCAGGGGCTAGCTTCCTACTGATGAGGGAATTCGTCTAACCATATAGCCCAAGATGATGTGTAGTCAGTAACCTTCATATATACATGATGCATGCTAATGATGTCTTATGCAGGCAGAGTAAGTTTTACTCATATACAGGGAATGCTAGACGACTGTAGGTAAGAATCGCAAAAAGAGTGATAATATATATGTTTTATTTTTCTGTTGGATATGTTCCTACAAACTTTATATTCTTGTCGGATATGAACTATTATTGACCTTAAGACAATAGAGAAATATTATATTTAATAATATTTCCATCACATGATTGCTTAGTAATGATTTAGGTGAGTTGGGTCATCCCTCTAACCAATGTACGACAATGTACTAACCTAAGTTTGTGGGTATCCATAAGTGTTGGTGATTCACATGTATAGTGAGTAGCTTGATCAGTTCTGAGACATCATGTAACTTATTGGGCGAGCAGAAGCTCTTCTTGAGGAGAAGATGTCTTCTGTTATAAAGGGCATAATGTATGAAAATTGAAATTCTTTTGTACCAGTGAGTTGTAAGACAAGTCGGCAAATTTATTGTAAGCCATATAAGTTTCAGTTGGCTATTAAGAGACTTTGTATTTCGCTGCAAGTCTGATAATCTGCTGCTTATATTGATAAAAGAGAAACATTTTTGTACATTTTATTGTAACTTTAGTTTGTCTACTAGTTTTGCTATAATGTCATTATTTTCAAAGAAATATCATTTACTGTATTCGTTTTGCCTTGCATAAGTGCAATCTAAACTTGTACGACATCACGCATATTAGTTACTTCTCGATTCTTCGAAATTGGGGTATGACATAGACGATGTACCAGTTTGATGGGGTTTTATTTCGAAACCTAGTTCGAGTTGGTACACTGTGGTATATCGACGGTATACTGCCTGTCAGAATTTGGTTTAGACATGGGCACATATTAGCATTTTTTGATCGTATGATCTAATCTAGAAGGCGAATATTATTATTGAGCTAATTTAAGGATTTTCTAACCCTAAATTAGGTTTTCTTAACCTATATAAGGAGGCTAAGGGGGTTTATTAAAAGCAGATCACAAGAGAGATTCAGGGCAAGAGAGATTCAGGGGAGACAAGTCCACAAACAAAATCTATAAAAAAAATCCTTACATTGCTCATAGGCTCGCTTTTTGAGATAATCTGAAGGAAAGAAATCTATTTAAGGAGTCATCTTTTTGTTCAGGGGGTTCATCACAGGGTTGGTGAATGATTTCTATTATGATCTTTTTTTTTTAGATCTGTAAGGGTTGAATTTGGGGGCAAATAGTTCAATATTGTAATCAATCTTGTACGTTTTGAGTTACATAAATTAGGATTTTTTCAGGTGACACAGTCACTAAACATATATAACATATTAATATGTCATGGTGTTTGCGTAATTTTGTGGTTCATTATCTTTCGGTGGGCTTTCTGTAGAATTTTTCTTTTGACTTATAATGTATATTAGAGCTCTCAGGTTTTTAAGAGGAAAGGTACAACCATATCTTCAGAGAAGATGAAAACATTTATAGTTACCTTAATGGGGCAAGGGGGACTGGGCGATCCAGATATCAAGGATGGAGAATCTACTCTAGGACAAAGATTGCCATGGACCATTGAAGGCGACAACGTTAAGCCATCGTAAAAATCTGCTGATGATTGGAAGAGGTTGGATCAAAAGGATGTTGAATTCATCCGACAATGGTTTAAAGATTTAATATTTCATCACGTGTCCATGAAGAGTTTGGTAAAAGCATTATGGAGAAAAATGCATTCACGCATGAAAGATGGTTGGCAACAAGGTATTTTTAATTTGCCAACTTGTTAACTCAAAGTGCACAGAGTGTGCCTCGTTGGCACATCTGAAGAGGTTCATGGTGTCACGATCCGCACCCAGTGTAAGGGTACAAGTCGGGAACAATGCCCAGTCTATACCGCAGAATCGGCGGTAGAACGCTGTTTGGATAAACTATCTAACAATATAATGAGCCACCAACAATATCAATATACTCAATCACAGATCTAAGATAGAAATGAGCACGAATATGATAAAGAATAGAATAGTCACAATACACTCATGGGTCTAAAATAATAACATCAATGAGTCTGAAGAAAATTTAAACAATAAGCTGGAGACAAATCCAGTACAAGAGAATACTAAGAAGCAACAAGTCCCGGGTCATTTGTCTCAGTCGAGATGAGTCCCTCCTAAGCCAGGGTCTCTGACTCTAAGCCCACAATATCATGAGGCCCATAATGTGTAGGGTACCACTTCTCAGTGTCATCTGAGAAAAATATATCCAGTCAGAAAAGGAGCAGAGTACATCTCTAACAACAGTTCTAATCAATGATAAAAACTATATAACAGTAAATATATATGAATATGCAAGATGCAACAATAGATACAAGAGATATACAATAAAGAAAATACTGTAAATAAATACAAGAATGGACAATATGATAATGAACAAAAATACTAATGATTAAGTGTGTGAGTACTAGCTTTAACATATGATCGACTTGGGAACTTGCACAAGAAAACTTGCACAGGAATAATGGCCTGGTTAGTCATACGTGCGGTATATGACCAACACTCACAGAAAAATAAGACATGCACAAGAAGGGTATGATCACATATCTATACTAAAATACTCTCCACCCCTGACTGGTATAGGAGATCAACCATGGTATGCTATGGTACGGGATTCTCCAGGAAGATATCGGCTATCCCCGAGAATCAGTGTCTATACATGTACAAGATAAACAATGAAACAAGGCTTGCACAAGATACACCATATACCAAGGAATAATATCTCATGATGAGATCCGAATATACCAATCCGTGTAACCATCGTGTCAAAAAAATATAGATATCTATACTAGATACAATGAACATAGAGGATATCATAAATGATAAACTATCAGAGAATATACTTACCTGAAGTCCGGTGAATAGTCTCACAGATATCTGATTTAGTGCCTCGAAGACCTATATATGGAATATAATATCAATACAAGATTTTGGAATGTTAAACTGGTCAACATCTAGGTCAAAGAGCCATTTCTAAGTTAAAATAGTCAAACTAGGTCAAATCTAAGTCAAACCAGTCAAATTTGGTCAAACTACCTATTTCTAGGTTGCATGAGTCTATCTCAATGATGTTGAGTTCATACACTATGAAACTAGGCCAAACAAGCTAACTATGATACTAAGAAAATTAAAGATATCGTATCTCAGGATATGCAACCAATAGATATAGAAATAACATATATGCATAGATAATTATCAACAATATAATATTCTAACTAATCTAGTGCTAAGTAGATACCTTGGCTTTGAACTAATGCGGTATCACACCACTAAACCCCCATCTTGATACTCAAACCCAAATACCTTGAGTATCCCTCAATTACCTTAACACTTACCTTGGTATCTCAAGGTAAATATGATATCTAGTATATATTAACTACCCAGTCTCTAGGTATATATTAATATATACTAATTATCCAAACTAAACTATAAATTAATAACTATCACTTAACACAAAACTACTAGCTAACTACTATAATTATACATATATACTTGTATACACACATCTAAATAACACTACTAGAGATATCAATACCTACTCAATACTAATAATATCACTAGTATATATATCTAACTAAACTAGCTAGCTATCAACTAGCTATACTAACAAATAAGTAACTAAACCATACCTTAATTAGCTGTAGGTGCTGACTGGAATGCTGGAGCTTGCATTTCTGCTGCAGGCTAGCACTGTTGCTGCAGCTGTTCCTTCATGCTGCTGCTGCTGCTGATTCATGCTGCTGCTGCTGCTGTTGCTCCTTCATGCTGCTGCTGCTGCTGTTGCTCCTTCATGCTGCTGCTGCTGTACCTACTCGGTCACTGCACTGTGCAGTGACTAAGTGCACACTGCCTCGAACCTAGCCCACCCCCATTACACACACCTACAAGTATACACATATATGTATCTATCCATACTCTATCTAACCACATAGATATATAACCACTCTCCCTAGTAGCTATAATATATATCTATATACACTCTCTAATATATCTAGATTCATAACATATAAATGTGCATATATGCACGCACTCATTTTCTCACATATCATATATATATAATACCCCTCTCAAACTATATATATATATATATATATATATATATATATATATATATATATATATATATATATATATATATATATATTCCACTTACATAAATACATATATCATACTATGCAATTAACTATATATATATATATATATATATATATATACTAGTGCATTAGTATATATATGCACATGTGTTTATATATATATGTGTGTATATCCACATATATATATATATAAACACATGTGCATATATATACTAATGCACTAGTACATATAACTATATATATATATATATATATATATATATATATATATATATATATATATATATATATATATTACAAATGGCTAAGAACAAAGGGAATTGGATCTAGAATGCAACACAACAACCACGTGGAGTGCATCATACCCGTATCATACTAGATCTATGATACACTTGCGACTCGAGTCCACCACACAACCAAACATACCCCGAAGGACACGAGCAAGTCTAAATTACTATATATAATTAATACGCCGTGTCGGAGGAAAAACTCCATAATTAATACGTATCACCAATTTGTTGGGATACGACCTACACGTACCCAATTGTGGACATGACACTAGCCACAAACACACAATCACATGCCAAGTTGATCTATAGGACCAATTGACAAATACAACAAGTGTCAATCTCAGAATTCTCCCAAAATTGACACAAAAAGTACAATAACTTTCTCAATAGGCCTCCTATGAAGTAAATTCTAATTCCTATGGGTAGCCTATGCATATGGGTTGGTTTATCATGGTTAAATCTCAGATTTAGAACCTAATTGAAGGAAAAAAAATGAATTGTACCTATTGGAAGATGGATTCCAATGCAACCTCCAAATATGATAAAATTGGCCTTCAACTTGTAGATCATTTCTTCTCTTTGTAGATCCTTACTTCCTCCTTCTAGATTCTTGCTCCACTAGTCTCCAATGATGATTTGGGAAAGAATTGAGATAAAATTTGGTAGGAAAATGATGTAGGAATGAGAGAATTTGGTTGAGGCAAACTCTAGATCTAGATTTAAAATAAAAAAAGGAGAGAGAAACTTTCTCCCCTCTTTATGTAGGCCGGCCCCCTTGCCCCTTCCTCAAGCTACTATGTAATATCCATTATACCCCTTGGTGCCTCCCATGAAGAAATAATTAAGGAGGAAAGGTTCTAGTCTAATTATTTAATTAAATTAATCATCCTCCTAATGAATGGGCTTCTAATTGGGCTCAATTCTAAAAATTAATACATGTTGGTGTATGAGTCTAAACTAAACTAGTTAGGTCCACTAATACAAGTCCAAAATAATAAACTAACATCTAACAATAATTAAATAATATAATAGATAATTATTCAACATGCACAATATTTAATTAATTATGAAATTAGCTAAATATTATTTCTTAGAAAATGTGGTAGTGACATATGGTATCATCAATCAACTATCGATGATGAAGATGGTCATTAAGGATAACCTGCATACCCTGCTACTTTTGACTTCTCTGTCGAAAAGTTGAAAGACATTGGTGGTGTCTGTGAGCAATTTCGTGTCTGATGGAGTTATCATAATGGAGGTTATAGAAGCATAAAAATTTACTAAAAGCAAGTAACTCGCAAGAGGCTATCTCATAGGAAGAGCCTTCCTATATGTAATACATTTTAAAAGAGAAATAATTATGTCGTGCGAATACCTATTCGTGCAGGAAGCAAATGGTCAGATAAGTGGTCAAAATCGAAATTGTGCCTCCTGGAAACTAGGCTTCCTACAATCCGTGCCTCCTATAATCTAAGCTTCATGATATCTGTTCCTCTTACAATCTTAGCTTCCTTCAACCTTGTCTTACTGTAGACTTAGCTTCTTTTAACCTTCCTGTAGACTTGCTCCTGCGGTCTATGCCTTGACAGAAGGTTGCTTCCTACGGATGAATAATGTGACAGCTCAACGTAGAATGTGGAGAATACTATGGCGCCCAAAGTGACTTTAACACCTATCAAAGATCGTGCTCTTTGTGGTAAGTAAAATTGAAGTACAAGAAGCCACATGGACAAATATGGTTTCAACTATGCAGAGACGGGCCTCATTCTTCGCATAATTGCTGCCACATGACAACATCTCCTTACAGGCTGCACGAATATGCATCCACGTGGCAGCTTCTATTTTAAACCCGTGTGTACGTAGGTTAACCAACTCTTCACGGAGTCCATGCTCGTAGGAAAATGATTCATGCAATGAGTCTTTTTCCAAGGGATATTATTTCCCATGGGACTTCAGCAGCCACCATTTTGGGACTTTTCAGCTATAAATAGTCTCAATTTATGTGCTTACAAAGACAGAGTATACACAAAGGAGCATATATGTGAGACTCATCTCACAAAATCTGTATTGGTATACAGATACGTATTTTGTACTGTACGTTGTATTTTCTTGGATTTTGTGGAGCCCTAGAATTTATCAAGGTAAAGTCTTTTTCCCCTGACCGGCATACCGTTGGTATATTGGTCCATGCCGCCGGTATACTATTCCGGATGTCTTCCGTTTAATTTAGGATATTTTCGTGAATAATGTTTTAATATTTTCGTTAATAGTATTTTAGTATTTTTATGAATAGTATCGATACATCCTATTATTTATTGGTTTTTTGGTTCTGAAGCATCATATTATCCATTAGATATTTTGTTTTCTTTGAGTGGATGAGATTGATTTAAAATTGAGACGTAGATCGCTGACGAGGTAGATACA
The DNA here is from genome assembly GCA_036927795.1 of Iris macrosiphon. Lineage (NCBI taxonomy): Eukaryota > Viridiplantae > Streptophyta > Magnoliopsida > Asparagales > Iridaceae > Iris > Iris macrosiphon. Next base: position 128,919,143 of record JAYESA010000007.1, on the reverse strand, counting down.
ACGATCATGATTAATTCTCGACCTATATATACCATTTAATTTTCTCTCTCTTTTTTCTTTTCTCTTTTCTCTTTTCTTTCTTTCTTCTCTCTCTTCATTTTTTTCCACTTTTGTTTGGAGCTTGGAGCTTGCTCTTGAGGCCTAAGAGTGTGGTTTCTGAACTCCTCTTTGTGGAGAAGTAGAAGGTTTAGGCTGGGAGCTTGACTTTAGGCAAGTATATTTTGCCTAAATCTTGAACAATATTATTTTATTATCATTTTTGTTTTTCTTGATTTTTAATATTTAAAATTTCTTAAAAATTGTTTTAAAAATATGTTTCTCTCCTGATTTCCAGCTATATGCATGTTTCTGAAATTGGTTTGAGCTAGGTTTTAATTTTTTCTGTAGAACATTGATTTTTACCTGATAGGAAACCCAGCATCGGAAACGATACCGAAGTGATTGCCATGAAACCTAGTTTATATGCTATATGTGACTTACCCTTAGTCTTGATATTTTGTTGGACCAGTTTTTGTCGAGTTTCGGAACGTAATTTCGGTCCCGAAACTCATCTTTCTTGGACTTTTCCATAGAATTACCTACGGGGACCGCTTACTGGAGTATACAGATAGTATATCAATTTTTGACCAACCTAGAATTGGAAAACTGTTGTGTTCTAAATCAGCTTACTAATGGTGTACTAGTGTTTACCGATGGTATTTATTAGAATACAAAACTGTTATGATTTTAATCGGCATACTAACGGTGTACTGGTGTGTACCGACAATATATCGATTTGCCTGACTTAGTTTTTTTGACTTTCTGGTTGTGTCTTTGACGGCATATTGTCAGTGTACTACAGTATACTGTCGATATACCAATTTTGTACTCTTTTTCATATACGTTGTTTTTCGTCGTATTTTCTCTATTCTTCTTGCATGGCACCTACGTGCATATACACTTGACATGATTACATGACCAGATTAACTTGTATAGTTAGGGGATAATTTACACCTTATATATATTTGACATTACTACAGTAGATTACTTTGTATAGTTAGGGGATGATTTACACCCTATATACACTTGACATGAGTACATGCTTGATAGTGATTCATAGCAGTGCACTCATAATCCTTGACCTGTATATGATAGATAGTGGCTCGTAGAAGAGCAATCAAGATTCTTGTCTTTTTATTATTACCTGTTGTGTCTTGTTATAGCGCATTCTAGTCATGCCTATAACCTTTTGTTTGTATTCTTGTCCTGTCTTGCATTTGTGATTATCAAATCATTGTCCAGCCTTGCATATCCCCGAGGAAAGTTCATGTCTAGGATAGATTTTGCAAAATGCCACACCCTAAATCTTAAATAAAATGTTAAGGATTAATAACTAGCTTGAATAATTAGAGCATGAGGAAAGAATCTCTAGGTTGCATGCATTCCAGTTGTCTAGCCATCTTTCTCGGATGGATTTGGAGCTCTCCTTCGTGAGGGAAACATTTCTAGCACACCATTTAGTGGGGCAATCTCGTATATGTATATGATTATTAACTCACGATCGCGTGGAGTATACTTAGGCTAACTGTTGTGTGATGCCACTTACTAGGATGCAGGCCTTTGGGTTGGGCATTACGTTATATATATTCGCTTACTTCTTGCTGGATTTAACTTGGATAGTCTGTAGGACATGTGACCAATAGACAGGTTCTCAAGATCGCATTTATTAGTAATTATGTTTTGTGATAACCCTAATTAGCTAATGATAACAAGTCGTAGAAAATACTTGGTCATGCTTTCTTGGTTGTGCGTGTTATTTACTTCATGCTCGCATATTATCTTTTCTTTCCTCGGATTGTCATATGTGTTGGAAGTGACCAGAGACTAGGTTCGACTCAGAAAAAGATCTATAACCCCGGTCCTTGTTTGGTTTTTGGGTTATAGCTCCAATTTTAAGAAGTTCCCAAGTTTTCTTGTTGCTTGTCGGCTCACCTTTTCTACAGATAATGTTCATTTACATGTTTACTATTTATGCCATGCTTCATGATTTCGTACTTACATGTTCCTGTTTACTTGACATGATCTGATATATTTTTTATATGATTCCTGTACATGTTCACGTGCTCAGTTTTACTTTACATTTTATAAGTTTTCTTTCATGTTTCTCGGTGCACTTTATATTATCCTGGTGGTTATATGTTGCTTTAGTATATCTTTGTTTGATGTTGTATGATGGTTTTAGTTCATAGTTTTAATGGTACTTGCTATTGGGGGTTGGATCCCACTGGTTTTATATGGCCAGATCTTATAGCGGAACCAAAGAATCTTCTCTACCTTCCGTTGGATGGTGAACACCATGAGCACCACACTACCCGAGTGGGTTCCCCTTCCACTCCCTACTAGATCTCATACTTATATATTCTTTTGAGGCATTTAGCCATCGAGCATGTATTAGCTTGTGTTTTGGACTTGACTTATAGCCTACGGGCGTGACATAATTAACATATTATAGACTATAACTAGAGTTGATCATATATGACTTATACTCTTGCTAGTTATTTATTTTGTATTACTAGATTCATGATCATCTATGTATATATGATTTTGGATGCTTTACTATCTTAGTTCTGATGATCATATATCTTGTATATTGTTCTATTTGCTTGTGGTTGAGACACTAGGATTTCTTGACCTAGGTTGACTGTTGGCTCATAGTTTTAACCCCCTATGTCTATTTACAGCTGTGATCGTATCTAGGGGTAATGGAGTACTCTGCTATACGTAGCTGGCCGAGTTTCGTACCCGCTCTCTAATATTCTAGTACTGGAGCATGACAAGGATTTAGTGGTAGCCCACGCAGGTCTGATTTTCAGACGTGTAGGGGTAATCAGTGTTTAGATGTCTCAATCCTTATTTGCTCCTCCTTGATCTCTTTCATATTATCCTACATCTTTGATCTTTAACCTGCCATCTGCTTTTATTCTTGTTCTATCATGTTCCTCGATTTGATCCTTGTGTCCTTTGACTTTCAGGGGCAATGTTTCTGATACTTTGGGTCAGATTATTCTGGATCAGTCGATAGCAGAGCAGTATCCGATAGCCCAACCGATTCCTGGGGTTCAGCCTCAGCATTCAGGGGCAGAGTCTAGAATAGATCTTTGGACAAAGCAGCATGTTCAGCCCAGTTAGCTGGCAGTACCCGTACAACCAGTTCAGCCAGAGAAGCCAGATATTGTCTGAGCACTGATGGATATTCTGACATGTTTCATAGAAATGCATCAGTGGTAGAGTGACTTTCTCACTCAGTCGGTTCAGACAGCCCTGGAGCGAGGTGGTCCTCTGCTATTTAATTCTACGAGCAGCTTTAGGGGTATCCATCCCCCATACTTCTATGGTACTAAGGATGTGATTGCGTCCGATACGTGGCTTCATGATACTTAGGCTATACTCGAGGCACCAGGAGTTTCGGCTATGGAGCGAGTGGCAGTAGTCAGGCTGTAGTTGCTAGATTTGGCCCACAACTGGTAGGCAGCTCACGAGGTTTCACTAACAGCACCGATACCATAGGTGGACTTCAGTAAGAGGTTTCAGACTTGGTACTTTGACTCGATATTGCGTTATGACTTGCAACAAAGGTTTAATAACCTTAGGCAAATATCGAGGACCATCGAAGGCTGTACGACAGAGTTTTGTAGACTTAGGCGGTTTAATCCTACCTTGGTGGCGACCGAGCTGGACCGATCTAGGAGGTTCCACCAGGGACTCCATCTGAAGATCATTCTGGCGGTAGAGCAACATGAGTTCCAGACTTTAGATGCCTGATAAGAGCGGCGATGAGGCATGAGTACACCTCACAGAGGATTTTTGATAGGGTTAGGGGCCAGAAGAGGCCTCATATTTCAAGGGGATCTTCTATCCAATCTTCAGCACCGGCCCCAGCAGTTTGAGCTTTGATGATCGAGTCTCCGGGGAGAGCAGCCCCGACATCTTTATTTCATCAGTCTTCTCAGATGCGTCCTCACTAGCAAAGGTCTTCTTCTTCAGTAGGGTATTCTCAATGTGGGAAGCCAGGCCATGTTCTTTCAGAGTATCGCAGGGCACAAGACTTAAGTTGGGTGTGTGGTGGAGAAGACTACATGATGAGTACTTATCTTCAGAAGGCTTCAACTAGATCATCATTAGTCCAGCCAGTAGCACCGTAGTTCAGGGAATCGGCGTCGATTCAGCAACATCAGGCCCCGAGGCCTTTACCGACGCAATCCCAGACTTTCCAACAATAGAGGCCACAACTGTATGCTCAGGTCTAGGCTCAGGCTAGGTAGAGATGCCAGCAACAGAGGGGACTAGCACCCAGAGGGTAGGGTAATGCTTTCACGCTTACCTTGGAGGAGGTATTAGCGGCTTGAGAGGTGGTTGCAAGTACCATTCTCTTGCATTTGTATTTATCTTCAGTATTATTTGATTCTAGCGCTTCACATTCATTTATATCTGTATGATTTGTAATACCAGTTGGTTTGGAGTCCGAGTCATTACCTGTAAGGTTGAATATACTTACTGGTAATGGTCTCGTTGGAGTAGATAGAGTTTATGCCTCATGTCGAGTCGTAGTATGCGAGAAAGATTTTTCCACTAGGCAATAGAGTTTCCTATGGGCGATTACGATATCGTCCTAGGAATGGATTAGTTGAGTGCTCGACACACGATGATAGATTGCCATGCTGGCAAGGTTATCTTTCGTGTCCCCGATAAGGAGGAGTTCTCATTTTTGAGAAGCGAGGTGGAGTCTCCGTCAGTTATCCTGAGGATAGCAATAGTTGAGGAGGTAGAGTTTTTCAGAGTTGTCTGTGAGTTCCGGGATGTCTTACCCGACAAGCTTCCAGGCATGCCACCAGTTCGAGACGTAGAGTTCTACATTGATCTAATTCTAGGGACAGAGCTAGTTTCAGAGAGAGTCTACAGATGTCACCATCAAAGTTGGAGATTCTGTACCAGATGATTGAGTTGAGGACCAAGGGATTCATTCGTGCTAGTGGATCACCTTGGGAAACCCTGTTGCTTCTTGTTAAAAAGAAGGATGGCACACCGTATTTATGTATTGCTATCGTACAATAAATACGGTGACCATTAAGAACAAGTATCGCTTGCCCGGGATAGATGACTTATTGATCAGCTTAGTGGGGCAGTTGTAATTTCTAAGGTCGATTTGCAGTCTGGGTATCATCAGATCAGAGTCAGAGAGTAGGATATACCCAAGACGACGTTTATATCTAGATTTGGCCATTGAGAGTTTCTAGTTATTCTATTTGGAGAGACCAATGCACCAGCGATATTGTCACTACCACATTTCTAGATGAGGATATTTTGGTCAATTAGTATAATTATTATTTAGTGATTAATATTTATTTATATTGTGCTTATGCTATTTAATTATTTTTTAGTGGGCTAGTCTATATTTATTTGGACTTGTCACTAGTGGACCCATTGGATTGTCATAACATATTGCGCCCAACATGAGACCAAGCCCATTAGACCCTCTTCCTTAGTTAATTAAGGAGATTAGTTTAATTTGCATTAGTTTAGAGCCTTTCCAATTTAGCCCTTCTTTATTATCCCTCTTAACTAACTAGTGGGTGTACTTTAGATCCCAAATTGTGTTCTTCCCTAAATTGACTTATCCTTCCACAATTTTAACCCAATTCACACCTATTCCCTCTAAATTTCATCATCTAGGAAGCATTGGAGCTTGGATTGCAAAGAGCACTTGAAGGGAGAGGAATTTGCAAGGAGATCATGTCCTAATTGTGTCCATTAAGAATTTAATTGGAAATCCATCTCCTAATAGATAAATTCTCAATCCAACCCTTAAATTAGATTCTAATTCATGCATTTAACCATTATGAATTATCCTTTGGCTTAGGACTACCCATAGGATCAAGAATTAGGTCAATATGACTTGTATTATGAAAGTTACATGGTGATTTGTGTCCAATTAAGGGAAATTACGAGATTGACACATCAATTGTGTGTCATGAGACTAATTAGATCTAATTAGACGTAGTTTCGGGTTGTGGAACTCGGTACGTGTCCACAATTAGATACGGGTAGGCCGTATCATGGTACTTTGTGATACGGTGTAATACAAGACTCATTTTGAGTGATTTGTATAATTCTCTTTAATTCTTAGTGTTGCAAGTTGTATTAGTTATTATATTGAGTATTTGATATATGTGAATGAGTATTGTGTAGTATTTGGGAATTTGGTAACTTATTGGATACATATCATGGAGTATCCTATATGTTCATGCCAAGTGTTTGATTTAATACTCATATAGTGTGTGTGTGTGTGTGTGTGTGTGTGTGTGTGTGTATAGTGACTGATACCTTGTGATAGTGATGAGGGTAGTGATAATTGATGTTGTTGCTAATATGGGGCAGTGGTCTTAGTATTTTATAGTGGTGTTAGTATGTAAGAGGGGTTTCCTGTGATGGCTCGGGTTGGAGGCTGTAATAGGTAGTAGAAGCAGCATATAATAGGTTATAGTAGCAATAGTAATAGGTAGTAGCAGCAACATATAATAAATAGGTAGTAGCAGCAACAATAATAGGTAGTTACAGCAGCAGTAATAGGAGAATGCATTAGCAGCAGCAGGAAGATGCATTAACAGCAGCAAGATGCATTAGCAGCAGTAGCAGGATGCATTAGCAACAGCAGCAAGATGCATTACCAGCAGCACGAAGCATTAGCAGTAAGAAGCATTAGCAGCAGCAGCATGATGCATTAACAGTAGCAGCATTAGCGGTATGCAGTAGTAGCAGCATATGTGGAGGCAGCTGGCAGCCAGATGTTCGATATTAGGATGACATGGTTCCGCATGGACTCGAGGATTGCGGCATCAGGACTTACTTGGGAAGCTTTCAAAGAGCTTTTCAAGGAGAAGTTCTATCCAGATATGGCTCTGAGTGCTCTAGAGAGCCAGTTCCTAGACCTCGTCCAGAGAAACATGACGGTGGATGAGTATGCAGCAGAGTTCTGCACGCTAGATGGATTTGTAGAGGAACATAATCCTTAAAAGGCCTAAAAGTTTCAGAAGGGTTTGTCCAGGGAGATCAAATCTCTTATTAGAGGACACCGCACGATGATATTTGAGGATATTCCGAGGGACGCACATAGAGCAGAGGATGACTTGGAGCTCAAATCCAAGAGGATACGAGAAATGTCAGGAGGAGCTGGTAGTAGTGTGGGTCCAGCCAAACGAACCCATTGCCAGCTGTCATGCCCTAAAACTAGAATACTGGAGAGCGAGACTGACAAGGCCAGCTACGTATAATCAGAGCACATCGATACTCCTCATATACGGTAAAGCTGCAAGATATGAGGGGTCGCTACTACAATCCAATAGTCAAGTCTAGGTCAAACAAGCCCTAATATCTCAATCATAGGAAAAATAGATATAATAATAAGATATAAGATCAACTGAAGTATAATAGTAAAGCATCCCAAACTATAATATACCGATGATCATGAGGCTAGTAAACACAAGATGAATAAACTAGCCAGAGTCTAAGTCATATATGATCAACCCTAGGATGTGCCAATCATGGAAATGCCCGTAGGCTAACAGATCAAACCAAAACACGAGCTAAACATGTGCTCGATGGCTAAACACCAACAAAAGTAGAATGTACATAAGAGCGGAGAAGTAAGGGAAGCCACTCAATTGGTCTGGTGCTCCGGTTGGTTAAGATCCTCGGAAAGATACGAGAGATCCTCTAGTGTAGCTACTGGATCTGGCCATGCAAAACCAGTGGGGTCAGATCCCAAAATAGCAAGTACCACAAAGAAAACCGTTACTACCCCATTTCCAGAGTAGGATATTTTTTTATTTTAATTTAGTTAATTGTGTATTTATCATAAATATTTGTATTAATATTTAATTGTTGATTATATTATTTTTTTATTAGTTAATTTAGGGTTTTGGCTAGCCTGGACCCATGTCAGACCCTAGTGGACCCATGTCAGACCCAACCAACACCCTTGTCAGACTTATTTATTGGTGTAGATTAGTTATTTATATTTTAATTAGTTAGTTGGAGTGATTAGGGATTAATTAGAGTACATTTGGAACCCCAAACCCAAACCCCAATTAGGATGACTTAAATTGGAGGGCATTTTGGTTATTTCACTAACCCAAACCCTAACCCTAAAACCATTTCTTTCACCTGGCCGATCAAAACTAGCAACCCCCCTCATTTCTTTCCATTCTTCTTCTTCTTCTTCTTCTTCTTCTTCTTCTTCACTCTCCTCTCCATTTTCTTCTTCTTCCTTCTTCCAATTTCTTTCAAATTCAAGTAAGTTTTCTCCATTTCTTCTCTTCCTTCTTCTATTTCTTCCATCAATGCAAACCCTAACCCTTTGCTTTTCCCTAATCTAGGTGTGTAGAGCTTAGATTTGGTGTTGGAGCTTGGGTTGGAGACTTGGAAGCTTTGTGTGGTAGAATTGGAGATTTTTGGAGACTTTGGCCTTGGGATTCCAACTCCCAAGAGGTAAACCCTAATTTTCTCCCTTGTGATTACTCTAATATAGTGTAATTAGTAGTTTAGAACCCTTCTAGACCTTAGGGCTACCCATGGGAGAAAGTTGGAGCTTGTTTGGATGTGTTTGGAGACTTTGACATTAGGTTTTGTGTCAATTTTGGGTAAAATCCGAGATTGGCCCAATTTTTGGTGTTGCCCTAGGTTAGACGGACCTAGGTAGACATGCTTGGGTGTCTTGAGGGTAAGTACGTGTCTCCGTTCGGACACGTGAGGTCGTGTCGCAGAGATTTGGGCGTTTCGGGCAATTTGGGGGTTTTTCCGTCGTCGTAGGTTCCACGTGCGTGCGTGTTTTTGTCACGGACCTAGAATCGGAGAGTTAGCTTTTTTTTCCCTAGGTTCTAGACATCGACTAGAACTCGTAGGTAAATTTTGGGTCAATTCTGAGTATATTTGGTGTACGTTTTACGAGGTATCACGAACCGCACTCCACGTGTTCGTCGAAATGACCGAATGGCCATTTCGACTAGGTTTCTAGGTTTTGGGCTTGTGCGCAGGTTGGTTTAGCTTCGGGGAGCGTGTATTAGAGTTTATAATTCTATATTTATATATATGTGTGTGTTTTTGTGTTAGTGGGTGAGTGTAGTGGTTTGTGGTTGTGAGTGAGTGTTTGTGTGTAGTGTGTGTGAGTGTGTATATATATATATATATATATATAGGTATATATATATAAGTGTATAGATATGTAATATATGTATATGTGTAGTTGTGTATGTGTTAGTGTGTGTGAGAGTGTGAGTGTGTGTGAGAGTGTGTGTGTGGGAGTGTGTGAGTGTGAGTGTGAGTGTGTGTATATATATATATATATATATATATATATATATATATATATATATATATATATATATATATATATATATATATGTGTGTGTGTGTGTGTGTGTGTGTGTGTGTGTGTGTGTGTGTGTGTGTGTTTGTATATATATATATATATATATATATATATATATATATATATATGGTTGTGTGTGTGTATATATATATGTATATATGTTTGTGTATATATATATCTAAGTATCTAAGTGTGTGTGTGTTAGTGTGTGTCGTGGTGTGCGTGTCATTGTGCTAGAGAGGGAGGCAGAGAGGAGAGCTACAGCAGCAGCAGATTAAGCAGCGAGGCAGTGGCATGAGAGAGCAGCACTACGCAGCGGGGAGAATAGGAGCAGCTGCGCAGCGAGGGCAGCTGCAGCAGCATCATCGCGGCAGCAGGGGCAGCAGCAGCAACAACAGCAACATCTGCAGCATTTGCAGTGGCAGCGCGACAGCAGTTCGCAGCGCGGTTCCCCCCTTTCTTTTATATATATATGTATATATATAGAGAGATGTAGATGTAGATGTATATATATATACTTATATACATAGATAGGTATATAGATATCTATAGCTAGATATAAAGATAGATAGATAGAGGTATATATAGATAGATATATAGATTAGTATAGATATATATACATATAGTTAGAGATGGTTATATATATATATATATATATATATATATATATATATATATATATATATATATATGTACATGTGTATGTGTGATATATATATATAGATAAGTAGATATATATGCATATGTGTTTATATATATATATTATCCTAGATATATAGCTAGGTATATGTATATATGCATAGATAGTTAGCTAGTTAGTGTTAGAGTGGGGTGAGTTAGGTATCTCAATACCTTGAGATACCATGGTATTGAGGTATTAGGGGTAAGGTATTGAGGTAGCCTATGTACTAGATTATATATATATATATATATATATATATATATATTACCATATGCTACTATATATATATAACATATATCTATAGATATATGTTATATATATATAGTAGCATATGGTAATATATATATATATATATATATATATATATATATATATATATATATAGTTAGTAAGCTAGTGTTAGTGAGGGGTAAGGCTTGAGTATCTCAATACCTTGAGATACTCAAGGTATTGGGCATCGGGGCAAGGTATTGTGTTTTAGCCTAGGAATGTGGTTAGAGATGCTTATATATATATATATATATATATATATATATATATATATATATATATATATATATATATATATATATATATATATATATATATATATATATATATATATATATATATATACGTGCTAGTATATATTTTAGAGGGTATAGATGTGACGTATAGCGTAGGTTCAGGTACCGGATACCTAAGGTATCCCGGTATCTCAAGGAGGCGAGTTTGAGGGTTTATTAGCTTAATGACCTAGTTCTAGTTTTGACCTAGAATTTTAGGGGCACCCTTGTTTGACCTAGAGTTGACCGTAGTTAACCCGGTTGACCGCCAAAGTCAACTTTTGACCTAGATTTGACTTAGAGTTGACTTTTTGGACCCTAAGTTGACTTTTTGACCCAGATTTCACCGGTTTGACCTATTTGACCTAGAACGACCCTAAAAGCTTATTTTTAGCTATTTTATATCTGTTTAACTCTTTAGAACCCTGTTTAACCTTGCTTTTCGTAATAGGTCCTTGCGACGCCAGTTCTGATCGCCAGTTGCTCAGGACGTCAGGCTAGTACATTCTTTGATAGTTTTTATTATCTGATGATTATTATGATTCAGCTTCTAGTATAGTATTCTCTGATTTTTCTGGCACTACACGGACTAGTATTTCTGGATTTATTTACTTGCGACACGTATATTTCATGTTTCTGGCCTATATTTTTGGAATCACCTACTAGCATCACTACAGGACTCACTACAGGCATCACTCATGTTTCTGGCTGGACTCATACTTGATTTGCGTGTCGGGTCTTGGATTCACTTGTACTAGTCGAGGCGGAAAAATACTCGAGTAGATATGTAAATATTTCTAACTGAAATTACTGGAATTACCCCCCTTGTGTCTAATCTGGAATGATAGCAGCCGTGCACCCAGTGCGCGGTGAGCCGTACTTACTCCTAGCCGTTTACATGTCAAAATAGGTATTTTAAAGACAAGAGTTCATTCTTTCTAGTCGGGACTCTCTTGCATTTCTTGCTAGACTCACTTAAACTTTCTGGACTTGACTCACTATATTTATTCTTGCTGGACTCACTACACGTTCTTGTGCACATACTTACTCTTAGTTTAGATTTCTTATATCCTGCAGTTATTACTATCTTACTTCTGATTTTTATGCATCTTTATCTTTATGCACCAGGGATATATACATATTTTTTTGTTTTATACTTCATTCCCTTCACCTTGCTACTTGTTACAACTGCTTTATAGTTTTTATCATTTAACTGGAACTGCTGTTAAAGGTGTACTTGCTCTAATCCTGACAGGATATATTTTTCAGAGGATCCGGAGGATTGGTGTCCGACGTTTTATGGACCTCAGCCTGTCGATGGTGCAGACAGGAACCCCCTAGTTCAGGAGTGATTTCCAGGTTGGTAGCCGAGATCACTTGGACCTCAGTTATTATTTTTATTACCTTTTGGTACCGGATTTGTCCCCGGCTTTTAGTTTGAGACCTTGTATTGTATATGATTCTGGATATTGTTGTATTATTATTATTATTGATGTTGTTGTTGTTCTATTAGCAGTTGTTTAGCTTTGGAGTTGTTAGACTTCTTTGTTATCTTATCCTACTTAGATTCGTGGTTGAGTACTTGTGTTATCATTATGATATTGCTTCTCCATTTGGAGTTAAGATCTTGACAGGTACCTATATTATTGTGTGAGATTGTTAGCTAGATAGTAGACCTAGACAGCGTTCTACCGCCGATGTTGCGGCGTAGGCTGGACGTACCCACGACTCATGCTCGATTTTTCGGGTGCGGTCGTGACACATTTTTGGTGGCGGCCCACGCAGGTCTCGAGCTTCGCAATTAGTACGATATCGTGGTAGTACAACGATTTAGTTTTACTGCTGCGAGCCTGCTCTAGGATATAGGATCTAGGATGAGAGTGTACTCAATCACGACTAGGAACAATTCCAATCTAATTATTCTGAAACTGCTTTCTTTTAAAATATCACTGTCCTTTCTTGATGATATTGTATCTTGTACCATATTGACTTCTTTTGATCCGTGTTCAGAATACCTCCGAAGACACGATCCTATCATACCGTTCCAGTAGTTGCCACCGAGAGGTTTGCTACCTCTCGTCCAGCTCGTATTCAGGTAGCTGCTACCGCTCCACTCACCACTCCTGCGGTTGAGGGAGCATCTATTTCTTTCGGGGATCCTCTTCTACCTGTCGATCCGAGGACTACCCTAGTCGTTCCGGTGGTGCCTCTACCACCTTCTGTACCAGTAGACGCCGTACAGTTATTTGTGTTCTTCAGAGAGATGATGGACGCGCAGTACCGTCAAGTGGATGTGATGAGGCTGGGCATTGAGAACGTCCACCAGGTGGCCATGACGGTAGTGGATAGAGTGGCACAGATCCAGCCACAGGCAGATCAGACTCAGCATCCGAGGCCGAGAAGCATCATTGACTTCCAGAGGATGCAGCCCAAGGAGTTTCGGGGTACAGAAGGGATCCTGTACGCAGATGACTGGATAGAGCAGATTGAAGGAATTTTTGGCTGGCACAGATTCCAGACAGCATGCAGATAGAGGCAGCGGGCAGTCG
>JAYESA010000007.1:128803464-128900964 GCA_036927795.1 Iris macrosiphon | reverse complement strand
ACTCTTAGTTCAGATTTCTTGTATCCTGCAGTTATTACTATCTTGTTTCTGATTTTCATGCATCTTTACCTTTATGCACCAGTGATATATATATATTTCCTTGTTTCATACTTTATTCCCTTCACCTTGCTACTTGCTACAACTGCTTTATAGTTTATATCATTTATCATTTAACTGGAACTGCTGTTAGAGGTATACTTGCTCCAATCCTGACTGGATATATTTTTCAGAGGATCCGAAGGATTTGTGTCTGACGTTTTATAGACCTCAGCCTGTCGATTGTGCAGACAGGAACCCCCCTAGTTCAGGAGTGATTTCCGGATTGGTAGCCGGGATCACTAGGACCTTAGTTATTGTTTTTATTAGCTTTTGGTACCGGATTTGTCCCCGGCTTTTGGTTTGAGACCTTGTATTGTATATGATTCTGGATATTGTTGTATTATTATTATTGATGTTGTTGTTGTTTTAGTAGCAGTTGTTTAGCTTTGGAGTTGTTAGACTTCTTTGTTATCTTATCGTGCTTAGATTCATGGTTGAGTACTTGTGTTATCATTATGATATTGTTCCTCCGTTTGAATTTGAGATCTTGACAGGTACCTATATTATTGTGTGAGATTGTTAGCTAGATAGTAGACCTAGACAACGTTCTACCGCCGATGCTGCGGCGTAGGCTGGACGTATCGACGACTCATGCCCAATTTTCCGGATGCGGGTCGTGACATAAACCAATCTAGGAACTTAAACCAGCAATAAAATATTACAAAATACAAAAAATAAAGACTAAAAGTAAATAAATGACAAGTGCTGAAGGTAAAGAGGTGATCTCATGTAAGGCCTAGAATAAACATCATCCATCAATCACTGCAAATCATATAAGGACGGCTTGATACTTTAACTAACTAGAGTTATCATAATCCTTAATTACTAACATTTGTAATGCAACACGACGATAGAGTTCCTTCTGATCGCATGCACTTGCAGTCCATCCGGGATACCCACTGGCGCACGTTGAAGCCATGTAAATCCACTCGATAAATCCATGTAAATCCACTCGATGAAGCCATGTACTCACTTCTTTTCTGTAGATAATCGGGACTGCATACAATCTAAAAAAATCCTAGCCATGAACTATGTGAGTCTCTAGTTTTTAATCCTTAGCATTTTCTTGTATGAATCTGGGTGTGGCATTCCGCATAATCCATCCTAGACATGATGCAACAAATCAAGTTCTACTAGTAACATAGACATGTTTTAATATACATTGCACATACTGACTCATATAAGCCATGACAATAACCAAGCCAAGTGTAACCAAGTGAAGCCGGGTAAGCCAAGTGAAACTATGTACAACCGCATGATGCCATGTCAATCCAGGTGAAGCCAAGTGAAACTAAGTCAATCCATGTTCGGTGAAGCCATGTAAGGTCATGCCAAGTCATGTCCAGTCAATCATGCCACGTGTAGCCGGACAAAGTCGGGTAAAACCGAGTAAAGCCATGTCAAGTCAAGTCATCTGAAGCCACATAAGTTAATGTCTTGTCAGGTCAAGTCATTCACGTGTTCAAACAAAGCTAGAAGAATCAAACAAAATCATGAAAAACCAAGAATGCCTAAAGAAAGAGCAGGATCGATATATCATCGGTACAGTCCAGTGCATCTTTGGTACACTGGTCCAGAGATAGAAAAAATACAGCAAGTTCTGGATTCCAACAAATCGATATACCGTCGGTATACTGAATTATACCGTCGATATGTCGTTCCAAGTAGGTAAGAAAGCTGCTGGAAATCAAAGTTCCACAAATCGGTATACCATCGGCACAGCCCAGTGCACCGTTGGTATGCCGGCCAAGACAAATATATATCAATGTTGGCAAGATCGGTATACCATCGGTATACTATAGTATACCGTCGGTATGCAGATAAGGTTCACAAAAATATCTAGAGGTCAAAATCGGTATACCGTTGGTACACTGTAGTATACGGTCGGTATGTCGGTTCTCGAGAGAAAATAGGCCAAAGTCAGAACTGATAACTAGGACCCAAATCAAACCCCAAAAATCACCAAGACCAAGTCTAACAGGAAGTCAAGTCTAGGGGTAAGTCCCATATCACAATATGGACTAAAACTCACGGTCACAACTCTGGTAGCGACTCCGTTACTGAGTTTCCAAAAAGGGATGGGAGATGATTCTACCAGAAATCTAAATTAAGATGGTCAATAGACTAGAAATAACGAGAAGAACAAATATAGTAAAGCAAGTATAAGCTAAAAATCAACAACCGAAGCTCCAGGAAGGAAAATAACAAAAAGTAAAAGAAGTTCATAAAATCGGCATGGTGTACTATCTCGAAGGAGTTCAGAAACCACACTCCAGGTCTCAAGACCAAGCTTCCAAGATTGAGAGAGAAATGAAGAAGGGAGGAGAGAGAGAAAGAGAAAGAGAAAGAAGAAAATAAAATATCTTGAGTACTATTTATAGAGAAAATATCTCAAAAATATCTCAAAAGTGAAACAAATATCTGCCGAGCAGTATACCATCGGTATACTGTAGTACACCATCGGTATACCGGTCAAGTAGTAAAGTTTTAATTTTGAGAATTTTTGGGCTTCCTCGAGATCCAATAAAATGCAATAACTAGCACAAAATACGTATCTGCATAAAATACGAATACTATGAGATGTGTCTCACAGCTCTTCCCTCCTTAGAAAAATTTTGTCCGCAGAATTTCCATAAGGATCCAAAAGTCTCTAACAAGAAAATCAACTCAAAATCGAAAATAAACAAGAAACTTATATGAGCATAAAATTTCCTGGGCAACAACAAGAAATCAGAAAGTAAAAATAACAGCTATAATAGATATACTAAGAATCAATCATATGCCAGGCTAAGATAGGACACGTATATACGAATAAGTATACCTCCCAAGTCGAAAATAAATGGATAACGAGTACGCATATCATCCTCGCGCTCCCATGTCGACTCGTCCAGTGAGTGATGCCCCCAAGCAACACGAACTAACCTGATAGTCTGGTTCTTGAGAACCTTCTCCCTCTGGTCCAAAATAAATACGGTCCTCTCCTCATATGATAGGTCAGTAACAACGACCAACTCAGACTGATCCAGGATATATCTTGGCTCTGGAATATACTGGCACAACTGAGACACGTAAAAGATGTCATGTACCTCATAAAGCGATGGTGGAAGATCTAGACGATATGATATGTCTCCAACTTGCTTGAGAATATCGAACGAGCCTATGTATATGTGACTAAGCTTTTCCCGCACTCCAAACCTGATAAATCCATTGGTAGGAAAAATCCTCAGAAATACACGATAGCCGACAGAGAACTCAAGATGGCGATGGTGCTGATCTGCCCAATGATGCTAGTGATCCTGAGACACTCTGAGATGCTCTCTGATCTGCCTGATCACCCCAACCGACTGAGCAATCATCTCTAGACCAAGCATTTGTCTCTCATCAATGTCATCCCAAGCTAGCAGTGATTTGTATCTCCTACCATACAAAGCCTCGAAGGGTGCCATCTGAATGCTCGCCTGAAAGCTGTTATTGTAGGAGAACTCTACTAAATACAAGTGATCCCCCAAGATCCACCGAAGTCAAGTATACAAGCTTAAAGCATATCCTCCAAAGTCTGAATAGTATGCTCCGACTGCCCGTCTGTCTGCGGATGGTTGGTTGAACTAAACTTCAACCTAGTATCCAGACTCTGTTGTAGGCTCTGCCAAAAGTGATATGTGAACCACAAATATCTATCTGAGACTATGCTAACTGGTACGCTATGTAATGTGACTATCTACCTCATGTACATCTCAGCTTGCTTCTCTGTAGACTGGCCCGCTCTGAAAGAAAGACAGTGAGTAACCTTCATGAGTTGATCCACTATAACCCATATATCATCTCTGCCAGATGGGGATCTAGGAAGATCGATCATAAAGTCTATAGTAATATGGTCCTAATTCTACTCCGGAATCAGTAAAGGCTGAAGTAGTCCGGCAGTCTCTGATGCTCAGTCTTGACCTGCTGACAGACTAAACATCGAGAAACAAACAGAGATATATCCCTCTTCATACCATTCCACCAGATACATCTTCGTCTCTCTTGGATGCACTTTGTACTAAGAACTTTGGGCCTCTGACATAATCTCCTGCCTGATATCTCCTCTCGGCAGACAAAGTCGACTCCCAAACCTGAGAATCCCATCCTCATGAATGCTCAACTCTGGTCTGCGTCCTGACTCACACTCTGATCCGAGCTGCTGAAGTCTGATGTCACTAGTCTGCTCTGCTATGATCCTCTAAACTATAGAAGACTAAACCTGCAGAATCGCCATAAAACCGATATCACCAGGTAATACTACCTTGATACCCATCTTATGCAGATCCTCCAAAATGTGATGCTGCTCTGTCAGGAAGTAAGTTCCTCCTCTCCTACTCAAGGCGTCTACTACAACACTGGCTCTCCCTGGATGATACTGAAGGTCAAGATCATAATAAGACAATAGCTCGAGCCACCTCCTCTTACGCATGTTGAGTTCCTTCTGTGTGAACATTTACCTTAAGCTCTTATGGTCTGTGAAAATCTCCACTCGATCACCATATTGGTAATGCCTCCATAGATTAAGTATAAATACTACTATTGCCAACTCAAGATCATCCGTCGGATAACTTTTCTTATGGTCTTGAAGCTACCGAGATGCATAAGCTATCACTCTGCCATGCTGCATAAGGACACACCCTATTCCCACTTCTAAAGCATCATAATACACCGAGGACCCTCCTAGTCCTACTGAAAGTGTCAGAATAGGAGCCAAAATCAAAATCTTCTTGAGCTTCTTGAATGAAGTCTGACAAGCGTCTAACCACTCAAAGCGCACATCCTTATACGTTAGCCGTGTCAAGGGTGCAGAGATCCTCGTAAAGTCTACCATAAACCGCCTATAGTTACCTGTTAGACCCAGGAAACTAAGCACATCTGAAGCTGTACAGGGTACTGGCCAACTCTCAATAGCCTCTACCTTCTTGGAATCTACCTCGACTCCTCCACCAAAAATAATATATCTAAGAATGAGATACGATCAAGCCAGAACTTATACTTGCTGAACTTTGCGTAGAGCAGCTGCTCTCGAAGAATCTGAAAAACTACGCGAAGATGCTTCTCATGCTTTTTTTTACTCAGACTATAGACCAAGATATCATCAATAAACACTATCACAAACTGGTCTAAGTAAGGCATGACTATGCTATTCATGAGAGACATGAATATAGCTGGTGCATTGGTCGCTCCAAAAGGCATAACTAGGAACTCCCAATGACCATATCTAGATCTGAACTCCATCTTGGGTATATCCTACTCTCTGACTCTGATATGATGATACCCAGACCTCAAATCGATTTTAGAAAATATAGTTGCCCTACTGAACTGATCAAACAAGGCATCTATCCTTAGTAAGGGATATTTGTTCTTAATGGTTGCCGCATTTAGTATTATATAATTAATAACTAAACACGATGAACCATCATTCTTCTTAACAAGAAGTAACGAGGCTCCCTAAGGCGATGTACTAGGTCTAATAAATTCCTTGGCTCTCAAATCCTCAATCATCCGGTACAAGATCTCCAACTCTGATAGTGACATCCTGTAAACTCTCTCTGAAATTGGCTCTGCTCTGGGGATCAAATCAATATAGAACTCCATATCCCTAACTGGTGGTACTTATAGTAGCTTGTCGGGAAATACGTCAGTAAACTCACAAACTACCCTAGGAAACTGCTCCTCCTCGGTCTTTGCCATCATCAATGTAACCTCCGGTGACTCTACTGCACCTCTCAAAAATAAGAACTCCTCCCCACTAGGTACACGAAAGATAACTTTGCCACTATGGCAATCTATCATCGCGTGTCTCACACTCAACCAATCTATCCTAAGGATGACATCATAATCGCCCATAGGAAACTCTATCAGCCTCGCAGGAAACTCTCTCCCGCACACTATAACTCTAAATGAGGGATATACTTTATCTACTTCCATGAGACTGTTACCAATAAGTATATTCAACCTTACAGGTAAGGACTCGGACTCCAATCCAACTCGTGTCACAAATTGTGCAAATATAAATAAATATGATGCACCAGAATCAAATAAAGCTGAAGCTGAATAAAAGTTGACGTGAATGGTACCTGCTACCACCTCTCCTGCTGCCAAACCTCTGTCATCGATAATAAGAATGTTTGACCCTGTTCTTTTGGTGCTGGTCCCCTCTGCTGCTGACCTCTAGGTCTCGCCTGTGCATGCACATACTACTACGGCCTCTGTTGGAATGCCTGGGTCTATGGAGGGAAAGGACTCTGAACCCGCTGCTGCTGCACCGGTGCTGGTGTCCTGTACTGTGGCGCTACTGGCCGAACTGCTGACTGGCAGTCTGGTTCCTCTTGGGGCATGCTCCGATCAGGTGGTCTGATGCCCTACACACCAAGCATAGTCCCTTTGCCCTACGGTACTATGATATAATATGCCAAGGTTTCCCGTAATAGAAACAACTACCGGAAGAAGATGAAGAAGACTACCTCTGTTGAGGGCACGTCTAGGATGACAGTTGTAATGATACTGTCCTCCTCGGGGATCCAATCGTCAGGGCTTGAACTGCTGGAGCTGGTGCTGATGACTGGGACGATGATCTTCCTGAAATATGGCACCTCTTCTGACTCCAAACTCGATCTGTGATCCTCTGCGAGGTATACTCAAACCTCATGGCTGCCAGTATTACTGCGTCAAAGGTTTAAAACTCATGCTGCTCTAAAGCCAGGATAATCTCTAAATAAAAACCCTGCTGGAACCTCCTCGCCCACTCCAACTCGGTCGCTACCAATATGGGAGCAAACTGACTAAGTCTCACAAACTCTGCCATGTAGCCGTCGATGGTCCTGCCCTCCTGTCTGAGCTTGTTAAACCTTTGTTGAAGATCATAACACACCACCGCGTCAAAGTACCTCACCTGAAACCTCTCAGTAAAAACTGCCCATGGAATTGGGGCTGTAAGAAAAACCTCCTGCGTTGCCCACCAGTCACGGGCAAAATCCAACAACTATAACCTCACTAAAGCTAATCGCTCTATGGCCGGAGTCCCTGCTGCCTCCAAGATAGCCTCAGTATCCTGCATCCAAGCATCAAATAAAATTATGTCCTCTGTGCCTAAGAAGAACGGAGGACTGAGATGTCTGAATCTGGTCTCAGAATTATGAATCTGAGAACCACCTCGCTCCAATGTTGTCTGGACCGATTGAGTAAGTACATCACTTAGGTGCTGCTAAGTCATCATAAAATCTCGAAGGACGTCCATTATTATTCAAGCAATATCCTATGGCTTCTCGGGCTGAACTGGGTGCATATGTGCTGCCTGCTAGTCTGGTATTACAGGCTGATCTGTCTCGAGATCTACTATGGACTCTGCCCCTGAATATTGGGGCTGATCTCTAGGAATATGCTGGGCTCATGAATGCTGACTCTCCTCGAGCTACACTCGATCCATCTGGCCGATAGTAACAGGAACAATGCCCCTGAAAGTTAAGGACACAAGAATTAATTGAAGAGCATGATAGATCAACGAATAGGCATAAACCAAATCAAGAATCAGGAATGAAGAAAATAACTAGGGATTAAGAGGAACAATTTAGAATTGAGATATCTAGCAACAACAGCAACCCCACATATATGTAAAAACTAGATTAAATCTATTTAGGTAGACATAATCCTTTCAATAATCCTCTCAAACTGACCTGCATGGGCCACCACTAAAACCATGTCACGTCCCAAAACTAGAATACTAGAGAGTGGGACTAACAAGGCCAACTACGTATAATCAGAACACACCGGTACTCCTCATATACGATGAAGTTGCAAGACATGAGGGGTCACTACTACAATCCTATCATGACCCACATCCGGAATAAGGGCACGAGTAGTGAGCAACGCCCAGCCTATGCCACAACATCCACAGTATAACACTGTCTGGGTTAACTCTACTATCTAAATATCTCATACAATATATATATATATATGGTACCTGTCAACCATCTCAACTCCAAACAGAGGAACAATATGGTATCTGATAATGATAATCTATTCTCAATCATAATACAAACTAAGAAAGATAAAGCACGAGATAGAATAACGAAAGAAAGAGTCACAATACATCCACAAGCCTAAAATAATATATACATGCCAATAACTTCAATAAAAGCCTAATACAAGTCTAAACAAATAATCTAAGCCTCCTCAGGTTCTGGTACTAAGTCCTCCCGCTCTAAAGGAGTATCCTCTAATGGTACGCCGTCCTACGGTCCATAGTACGTGCGATACTGGTCTACGAGCCAATCATCTAAAAAATATATCCAGTCAGGATTGAAGCAAAGTACATACCTCTGAAAGCAGTTTTCAATACATAATCGAGCATATACGACAGATAATAGAAAAGAATAAACGATAACTAAACATCAGAAATATAATAAACTAAACACAATAACTAAATATCAGAATATAATAAACTATAGTGAACAGGTAATATACTGGAATGAAGAACAGACAGTAGAATAACTGCAATATAATGGAAATAAATGAAACTAGCTAATGTGCCATGGAATACAAGTTCATTATGTGATCGGTTTAGGTTGAACACAAATACAATATGGTAACTCGATTACACGTATGATATGTAATCGACATATACACGAATACACTAGGGCTTGATCACATAACCAACTCTTACCCTCCCATCCCTAATTAATACCAATGGATCCAATTATGACACATTACGAACACGATTATGGGCACACTGAACACGAGTAGTGTGTGAACACTAAGTACACTAAATTAATATCCAATACACACGATAAAATACATGTGAAGGAGTACCCACTGAACATGGTAAGGGATAACATATCTTGACAGGATCCATATAATACCAGTCCGTGAAACCACTGTGTCGGAATCAAGTATACTTCTAGAACATGCGATATATACACTAGCATAAAATAAAAACTAACAAAGAAATATACTAGCCTCTGGTCCCAAGCAAAAGGGTATCTCTCGATGCCCAAGCTGGTGCCACACAATCCTATTGAGGAATATTAAGTTAAATAGTGCAATGAATAAGAAATGGGTTAAGATGCACTAATATATACTCTTCTAAGTCAATACTAGGTCCACACTAAGGTATTGGGTCTAACTAAGGTTATACTAAAGTTATTAGTCTACAATGGCCATTATCTAGTTAATTCTAGCTAGTTAAAGTGTTACATATAGAGGTAGCTAATATCTTAACTAGTATCAAATATATACTAACTAATATCTAACATATGCTAATATACCAATTAACTATATTCTAACTAGCACTGAAACTCAACTCGGTACCTACACATATACTTTAACTATATCTATCGTAAATATATATACTAACTGCTACTGATATATACTATACTAAGTAATATATATAACTGATAATATTTAAACTAATCATTACACTTGGGATACCCTCACAGTGTATATTTACACTGATATACTAGATACCCGATACCCCTATGACAACAGATACATCACACCAACCCAGGCATAAGCCCCCCCCAACGCACACACACCTCTACAACTGATCTTAACCCCACTTAATACTACATCAACACAACTGATACCATATATTAGCCCCTTCCCTCTCTTAACTAGCACCTCCTGGTACACAAATCATATGTACCTTGACACTGTTTCCTCATTGATACACCAACATACAAAATTGATACTCTACATGCAGTAACCCCTACTGCTGCTGCTGCAGGTGATTAATATCCAGGTAACATCTCCCCTTACCCAGGTACTCGAGTTCTAAGATAGATGTCTCTAACCTTAACAAATTCTCAACTGATACTCCTCAATCAATTTTACAGATATCAATCTATGACCTCTACAGACTCATGAACATAAAACAATCGAGATTGACATATAACTCTCTTGACTGATACACATATATCCCATATAAACAATGCCCTTACCTCCAATCCCTCTACTGCTACTACTTTGATGCTCTCGGAGATCAGTGATACCCGAGTATCAATTTCCCCCTCTACACATACTGTACATAATTAACTGTGCCCGCCCCCTTAGATTGCTGCAAATGCTGATACTGCTTGCCTATATGCTGTGCACTGCTACCACTACTACCACCTAGCTGCAAACTGCTATCCTTCCTCCTCATTGCATAGCTTGCCTGACCCCTAAACCTTGTGCCGAGTACTCGAGCACACTGCCTTTGCACAACAGTATATCAACTACAGACAGTGGCAACCAACCTCTTCAATCGACTGTGCACAACATCACGAACACCCAACACAGTGCACAACACAGATCACATATGCACAACACAGACACACTCTCTAATGAATATAACACAACACATACTAGTATAATCAATTCATCAAATACTTTGAGTGTGTACTTGTGATATTCATGATACATGCCCAAGTGAAGGGACAAAGCCTAAATTCTTCATCAATAATCATACAAACATATCAACCACCCTATAATATGACCAAAGTAACTTGATACAAAGAGAATTGAGGGTTAATTGTGTAAAACACCCAAAATTGAGCTCCGTATCGCAAGATACCGTGATACGACCTACACGTATCCATTTGTGGACACGTACCTAGTCCCATAAACCCGATCTAAGTCTAATTAGATCTAATTGATCTTCTGACACACAATTGATGTGTCAAATTCGTAATGTTCCTAACATGCATACAAAACTCTACAAAGAACTCACAATACATAGCTAAATAGCCTAGAACTTGTTCCTATAGGTAGTCCTATGCCATGGGGTCATTCTTAATGTTCAAATGCATGATTAAGAAGCTATAATGAAAGAAACAATCAAGAATTACCAATTGGGAGATGGATTCCTAATAAAAATACAATTGGACACGATTCAAACACGATCTCTAGCTCCAAAGCTCCTCCTCCTTGTGCTCCTTGCTTCTCCAAGCTCTAAGACTCCACTAGTAATAAATTTGAGAAGGAAATAGAGATGAATTATGTAGAAAATAAATGGAGGGAAAATAAAAAATTGGGGTTCTAGAATTTGGGAGCAAAATGCAATACAAATAAGGAGAGAGAGAGAGAGAGAGAGAGAGAGAGAGGAGAAACCCCTCTAATAGTGGCCGGCCTATTCTCCCATTCCCCAAGCAAAATTAAATGTCCAAGTTGCCCTATATGGTAAATTATGAGAAATAATTAACGGTGGGTATTTTTGGAAGTCTCTGACTAATTGTAATTAAACTAATTCTTCTTAATTTAATTAGTGGAAATAACTAATGGGCTTGGGTCCAAGTTGGGCTCACTAATTTTCATGATAAGTCTAAATAGGTCCACATGTGTCAAGTCTAGATATTGGCTAATCTCTCCAACTAAACTAAATAACACAAGTCTCTAACTAAAATAACTAATACTAGTCACAAATAATTATATCTCAACATAATTACATAATTATACAATCATCATATTTATATTCAATATTATATTCCTAAAATCAAATACCCATGCCAAATTACCAAACTACCCCTAGCTGAAAAAGTGAGGGCCACAATCCTACCCACCTTAGAAAATTTTTATCCTCGAAATTAAGGAAGAAACTAACTACCAATAGCAATCAATACAAGCAAGAAAGAATTATACCTCACGGCTCAGACAGATAAGGATATCGCTCGTGCATCTCGGCCCCTCGCTCCCAGGTGCTATCTCTTGGCGAGTGATGCCTCCACGTGACACCCACTAAAGGAATCATCAGGTTCCGTTGTACCTTCTCTTTGTGGTCCAAAATCTCTTCGGGCTGCTCTGGGTAGCTGAGAGTCGGACCAACCTCGATCTTCCAGTAATCTAGTACATGGGTAGGATCTGTCACGTACCATCTTAGCTGTGACACGTGGAATACCTTACACACTCCCTCTAATGCAGGAGACAAGTCTTGTTATGACCCGCACCCGGTGTAGGGATGCAAGTAGGGAACAACGCCCAGCCTACACCGCATAATCGACGGTAGAACGCTGTTTTGGTAATCTATCTAGCAATATAATAAGCCACCAACAATATCAATATACTTAATCACAGATCTAAGATGGAGAATAGCACGAATATGATAAAAGAATAGAATAGTCACAATACAACTCCTAAGCCAAAATAATAACATCGATGAGTGAGAGAAATACTAAATAATATGCTGGAGACAAATCCAGTATAAAAGAATAACAAATATACTATAAGTCCCGGGTCATCTGTCTTAGTCGGGATGAGTCCCTCCTGAGCCAGGGTCTCTGGCTCTAAGCCCATAATATCCTGAGGCCCGTAATGAGTGGGGTACCACTCCTCAGTGCCATTTGGGAAAAATATATCCAGTCAGGAAAGGAGAAGAGTACATCTCTAACAGCAGTTCTAATCAATGATATAAACTATGTAATAGTAAATATATGTGAATATACAATATGCAACAATAGATACATGAATATACAATAAGAAAATACTGTAATAAATATAATAATGAACAATATGGCAATGAACAAGAATACTAATGACTAAGTGAGTGAGTACTAGTTTTAACATGTGATCGGCTTGGAAACTTGCACAAAGAACTTGCACAAGGATAAGGGTCTGGCTAGTTATACGTGCGGTGTATGACCACCACTCATAAGGAACAAGATATGCACAAGGAGGGTATGATCACATATCTACACTAAAATACTCCCTACTCCGACTAGTATAGTGGATCCAACTATGGTACGCTATGGCACGAGATTCTCTAGGAAGGTAGCTAGTCTCCCCGAGAATCAGTATCTGTACATGTACAAGAAACAAGGTAACAAGGCTTGCACAAGATACACCATATATACAAAGGAATAATATCTTATGACAAAATCCAGATATACTAATCCGTGTAATCATCGTGTCAAGAATCAAGGATATCTACACTAGATACAATGAACATAGATGATATTATAAATGAGAAACTATTAGAGAATGTACTCGCCTGTAGTCCGGTGAATAGTATCACAGATGTCTGGTACGGTGCCTCGAAGACCTAAATATTGAATATAATATTAATACAAGATTTTATAATAAAAATAAGTTAAACCAGTCAACTCCTAGGTCATAAAGCCATTTCTAAGTCAAATAGTCAAACTATGTCAACTCTACATCAAACTGGTCAAACTTGGTCAAACTACCTATTTACATCAAACTAGTCAAACTTGGTCAAACTACCTATTTCTAGGTTGCATGAGTCTATCTTTAAGATATTGGGTCCATACACTATGAATCTAGGCCAAACAAGCTAAACTAGGATACTAAGATACCGTATCGCAAGATACGCAAACAAGTAGATATGAAATAGCATATATGCATATTCAATCAATAATTATATACTAATCCTAATTATAAATGCTAAGTGGATATCTTGGCTTTGAACCAACTCAGTATCGCACCACTAAACACTCATCTTGATACCCCACTCAAATACCTTGGGTATCCCTCAATACCTTGGTTTTTTACCTTGGAATCTCAAGGTAAATGTGACTCTAGTATATATTAGCTACCCAATCTAACTATATACTAATAGGTATATATATATCAATCCAATATAAACTACTAGTATGTACTTATACCAACTACTAGTATTTACTAATATGAATTTATATACTAACTACTATGCTATATTAACTATCAATACAACTAATACACACACACATACACACACACACACACACACACACACACACACACACACACACACACACACATATATATATATATATATATATATATATATATATATATATATATATATAACATAGAGATCTCCATAAGAGGTATAACTAAATAGATATTAACTAACTAGATACTACTAATTAACTAGTTAACTAACAATAACTACTATTAGTTAACTAACTAACTAACTAACTAACTAACTAACTGAATATCTAACTAGTTAACACTAATTGATATACCTAAACCTCTGCCTAACCTTGTTGTTGCTGCTAATGAAGTAGCTGCTGCTGCCATTGAATCCTACTGTTGCTGCTCGGTTACTCTTTACTTGCTGCCTCGAGGCTCTGCATTTGCTGTTGCTACTCTTTTTGCATAGCTGAAATGCTGCATTCGCTTTGCTGAAATGCTGCTGCTGTTGCATTTGCTTTGCTGAAACGCTGCTGCTGCTTACTCGGTCACTAAACAGCTGCTGCTGCTCTTTCCTGTTGCTGTTCCTGTCCGAGCCCCCTCTTGCACACACATAACTCTCACACATCTATATACATATATGCATGGATACCTCTCTGTCATGACCTGCATCCAGATATTCGGGCACGAGTACGTGGTTACGCCCAGCCTATGTCGCAGAATCGGAGGTAGAACGCTATCTGGGTCATTTCTAACTATCTAATATCTCAACAATATAATATGGTACCTGTCAATCATCTCAACTCTATATGGAGGAGCAATATGGTATATCACAAGTATATCAGATCTCAATCACAAAACAAACTAAGGAAGGATAATGCACGAATGGAATAGCGAAGGAAAGAATAAGGTTAAATCCATAATATAAAATAATAATACAACTATGAACCTCAACAAAAGAATAGTCTAATACAAGATCACTAATATAAACTAAACCTCCTCGGTCACTGGTACTATTTTCTCGTGCTCTAGGGAAGTATCCTCTAAAGTCTCACCCTCCCGTGGGCCGTAATACATGGGACACAGCTCCTCTAGCCAATCATTTAAAAAATATATCCAGTCAGGATTGGAGCAAAGTATATACCTCTGAAAGCAGTTTCCAATACATAATCGAGCATATATAACACGCAATAGAAAAAGGATACAAGATGCACAAGTAGTAAGAATATACAATACAAGGGGAACAAGCAATAAGCATAATAAGAACTGGAAAGTAAATACGGGAAGTAAACTCCAAGTAGAGAACAAGAATACTAACTATGTAATTTAGAGTACAAGTTTGTTATGTGATCAGCTTAGGTTGCACATGAGGTATAAAGGTAACTCCATTATACGTGAGGTAATCGACATGCACATAAGATCCATAGGGCTTTGATCACATAACCAACTCCTACTCCCCTCCCCAACCAATACTCATGGATCCAATCATGACACGTTACGTACATGATCACGATATAGTCACACTAGCACACAAAATAGTGGATGCACAAGAAGCATATGAAAGTTAATACCCGATGCACACGATGAATATATGTAACTGGGTACCCGTTGAACATGGTAGGGGATAATATCTCCTAACGAGATCAATATAGCACCAGTCCGTAAAATCACTGTGTCAGAAATCAATGTATATAATTCTAGAATATGCATATATACAATATTATGAATTAAAAATAATCAGAGAAATATACTCGCCTGAAGTCCTTAGCAAAGTGTGTCTCTCGATGCCCAAGCTGATGTCTCACAACCTATATTTGGTATGTTGCATCAATACAAGGTTCAATAATGAAAATAAGTGAATTTGATGCAATTCTAGATCGATACGCCATTTCTAAGTCAAACCAATGAATTCTAGGTTGCAAGAGTCTAATACTAAGTCACTAAGTCGATATACTATGAAACTATGCTAAGCTAGCTAAGCTAACACAACAACAGTACTTCAAGGAGCCGTATCCTAAGATACACAAGTTTTCTAATAGGAAAATTGGTTTTTATATATACATAAGTCACATATAATAATAATATCTCAAAATAATATAATATGGATACCTTGGCCTTGCACCAACGCGTATCGCAACTACCTCGATACCCAACTTAATACCTTGGGTATCGACCCAATACCTTGGTATCCCAAGGCAACTCAACTAATACCTATAACTAGTACATATAATATAACTCACCACTAACTACTAACATACCCTTTATGTACTAACAATACCACTATAATATAGTATACATATATAGTCTAACTGCTACTAACAACCAATACAAGTATACATATATTTATTTAGTTAACTATTACACTAATAAGGTATATCTACACTAACATAATTATATATATATATATATATATATATATATATATATATATATATATATATATATATATATATATACACTAGCTACTATTAGCTAACTTAATAATTTAAATCATAACTAAACTAATACTCAATACTTACCTTGCTAACTATCTAACTCTATAACTACCAACCCAAAGTCAAGCTAGACTAATACCTTGCCTTGACTGAACTGCTATTACTGGTATTGAAAGATATAGTAAGGGCCTACTGATACTGAAAGTTTCATATTGAAATATTGTTGAAGCTGTTGCCAATTGTTGAAACTGGACCTGTTACAGTTGTTGTCTTTAGTTACTGGACTGCTCTGCACTTGCCTTTGCTGAGACTGCTGCTAGTGCAAGCTGCTGAAGCCCAGTTTACAACTGATGCAGACTACTCCCTGAGCTGTGCATGAGCTGATCATTGCAGCTGCACCTGCAAACTGCTCTGTAGTGCTCCCTGTTGGTGCACACTGATGCATCTCTTCCAAGTTTAGTCTCTGTTGTAGTTGCTATTCTCTCGTGAAGCTCCTACAGCAGCTCTGCTCATTAGTCTCTGCTGCAGCTGCTGTTCTCTCAGGAAGTTCCTGCAGCAGCTGCTCTCTTCATATAATTGTGCACTGTATAGTGACTTTGTTTCAGTAACTGATCTCCTGCTGGTCAACCCCCCTTACTGAATAACAAAGCACGAGCAACTGCTACTGCATTGCCCGCAGTGGCAGCAAGGCCTACCTGGCTGTGCACAGTACCTGTGTCGAGCCCTTCACCATACACAAGGTAACAAGCACAACAACTACCAATACACCCCTAACAATATGCATCACTAAGTAGATATACATACACATAGAGATATACATATATCACTATATACTCCTATAATGTATATAAACATAGACCACACTTATACTCAAATTCCAAGTACACACATATACACCAATATATATATATATATATATATATATATATATATATATATATATATATATATATATATATATATATACTCTCATATATACACACATAGACATACGTATATACATAAACCCAAAATTCTCTATTATACACTTCATATAATATATATATATATATATATATATATATATATATATATATATATATATATATATATATATATATATACACACATATAATTACATATGCACGTATAGTAAAATAAGACAAACAATAAACACATGGAGCGCATCGCATCCGTATCACACTTCCTCTATGATACGCTTGCGATACGGCTCCAACACACAACCAAATGTATCCCAGAGGACACGTACAAGTCTAATACGTAAATTATAAATAATACGTATAGTAATTAGGGTATCTACGTGTCCGTGTCATAATGTGATATGCACAAGGCCTCGTGTCGGAGAAAAACTTCCAAAATTAACCCATTTCGTCAAATTGACGAGATACGACCTTCACGTATCCAATTGTGGATACGACACTAGTCATAAACAAACAATCAAGTGTCAATTAGATCTATTAGATCAATTGACAAGTACTACATGTGCCAATCTCGAAATTCTCCCAAAATTGGCACCAAATTGGTCATAACTTCCACCGTAGGTCTCCAATTGACCCAAAACTAAAACCTATGGGTAGCCTATGCATGTGGGTTGGTTTCTCATAGTAAAATATCAGATCTAGGGTCTAATAGAAGGGGAAAAGCTGAATTGTACCTATTAGGAGATGGATTCCTAATAAAAAGTTCCCAATTGCCAAGTATCTTCTATCCTTGTAGATCTTGGCCTCCTCTTCCTTGCTTCTTGATTTCTTCTTGTAGATCCTTGGTGTAGCATCCTCAATGATGAAAATAGAAGGGAATTGGTGAATAATTGGTGGAGAATTGATGAGGTAATGGAGGGAATTTGGAGAGGGAAATTATAGATCTAGAATTTGGAATTTGGAATAAAATAAATAATTTTCTCTCTCCTCCAAGGGGTGGCCGGCCTATATACACCCTCCATGCAATATGAAAAGTCACAAATACCCCTTGGGGCCTCTCATGAAGAAATTAATTAGGGAGGGAAGGTTCTAGTCTAATGGTTTCACTAATTAATCAAGCCTCCTAATCCATGGGCCTAATTCATAGGCTCAACTTAGACTAGTCTAAAAGTTTGTTTCATGCTTTCTAATTAAATGGTTAGGTCCACTATACAAGCCCAAAATAAATCTACACTAGCAACAAATAATAATACAATAAATAAATAAATAAATCATGCAATGCACAAATATTAATTATAAATAAATCCTAAAATAATTAATACCCATTGACAATTACCAAACTACCCTTGGATGAAAATGTGAGGGTGACACTCTCTCTCTCTATATATACATATACATAGATATACACTCATTAATATATATATATATATATATATATACACATATGTACTTATAGATATAGTAGCATCATAGACATAATTACATATATACAACATACATGTATATATATAACATAATTATTCAAATAGTTATATATATAGATGTATATCTATAGATATATATAAACAATATGCATATAGATACTTGATACACTAGCACATATAACTACATATATACATAACAATATATATATATATATATATATATATATATATATATATATATATATATATATATATATATATATATATATATATATAAGAACAATAGAAATTGGATCTAGAATGCAACACAACAAACACGTGGAGTGCATCGCACTCGTATCATACTAGATATATGATACGGTTGCGATACGAGTCCACCACACAATCAAACGTACCCCGAAGGACACGAGAAAGTCTAAATTAATATTTATAAACAATACGAAGAGTCAATTACATATCTACGTGTCCGTGTCAAAATGTGACATGCACAAAGTCCCGTGTCGGAGGGAAAACCCCCAAATCAATACGTATTACCAAATTATTGGGATACGGCATACACGTATCCAATTGTGGACACAATACTAGCCATAAACAATCAAACATATAACAATTTGGTCTATATGACCAATTGATAAACACAACAAGTGTCAATCTCGAAATTCTCCCAAAATTGACACAAAAAGTACCATAACTTTTTCAATAGGCCTCCTATGAAACTAATTCCAATTTCTATGGGTAGTCTATGCATATGGGATAGTTTTTTATGGTTAAATATCAGATTTAAAACCTAATTAAAGAGGAAAAACTGAATTTTATATATTGGGAGATAGATTCCTAATACAACCTCCAAATTTGATGAAATTGGCCTTCAACTTATAGATCCTTGCTCCTCTTTGTAGATTATTGCTTTCTCCTTCTAGATCCTTGCTCTACTAGCCTCCAATGGTGATTTAGAAAGGAATTGGAATAAAATTTGGTAGGAAATTGATGTGCAAATGAAGGAATCTGGTTGAGAGAAATTCTAGATCTAGATTTGAAATAAAAAGAGGAGGGAGAAACTTTTTCCCTATTTTAATATAGGTCGGCCACTCTACCCTT
This sequence comes from Iris macrosiphon, assembly GCA_036927795.1. Lineage (NCBI taxonomy): Eukaryota > Viridiplantae > Streptophyta > Magnoliopsida > Asparagales > Iridaceae > Iris > Iris macrosiphon. Next base: position 128,881,362 of record JAYESA010000007.1, on the reverse strand, counting down.
TTCCCAAGTCACTATGTAATATCCATTATACCCCTTGGGGCCTCTCATGAAGAAATAAATAAGGAGAGAAGGTTCTAGCCTAATGGTTTAATTAAATTAATCATCCTCCTAATGAATGGGCTTCTAATTGGGCTCAATTCTAATTAATTATAAATGTTGGTCCATGGATCTAATCTAAACTAGTTAGGTCTACTAACACAAGTTTAAAACAATAAACTAACAATCTAACAATAATTAAATAATAAAATAAATAATTATTCATCATGCACAATATTTAATTAATTATAAAATTACCAAAATACCCTTTCCTAGAAAATATGGTAGTGACAAGTCTACCCTCCTTAAAGTAATTTCTTCCTTGAAATTCAAAGACAAAAACTACCCCCAGAAAATAATAGAATAGAACAAAAGAACATAACATAGCTAGGAAAGAACATACCTCAAGACACAAACAAATATGGGTAACACTCTCGAATTTCATCCTCTCTCTCCCAGGTAGACTCCCCCAGAGAGTGATGCCTCCATGCGACGCGTACCAAGGAAATAGTCTGATTTCTCAGCACCTTCTCTCTCCGATCCAGAATCTCAACTGGCTGCTTTGGATAGCTAAGAGTAGGGCCCACCTCTATCTCCGCGTGATCCAACACGTGACTAGGATCTGCCACGTACCATCTCAACTGTGAAATGTGAAACACGTTGTGCACTCCCTCCAATGCAGGTGGTAAGTCTAGTCTATAAGCAACTGCACCGACCCTCTCTAGAATAGTGAAAGGTCCGATGAATCACGGACTAAGCTTCCCGCCTCCACCGAAATGAAAAGTGCCTCGTATCGAAGAAATTCTCTGAAAAATACCAAACCATCAACCTAGAATAAAACACAACCTTAAGAACTTAATCTATAACAAACAACCAATATCAAGAATAAAATAAAATCTAAACTATACCTCAAACTCCAAAGGTCTCCGGTGGCTATCGGCCTAATGCCGCTGTCTGTCCTGCGCTACTCGAAGTCTGCCTCTGATCAGCTTAACCTTCTCCGCTGCATCCACAACTATCTCTGGCCCTAGCAAATCTCTCTCTCCAATATCGTCCCATGACAAGGGAGTACGACATCTCCGACCGTACAGAGCCTTGAATGGTGACATCTTTATACTAGCCTGGTAGCTATTGTTGTAAGAAAACTCTACCAAATGGAGATGGTCCTTCTAAGAACCCCCGAAATCTAGTACACAAGTATGCAACATATCCTCGAGAGTCTGAATAGTTCTCTCTGAGTGCCCATCTGTCTGGGGATGATATGCAGTACTGAACTTGAGCTGGGTGCCCAAACTTGCCTGCAAACTCTTCCAGAAATGAGAAGTGAAACGACTATCCCGATCTGAGACTATGCTGACGGAAACTCCATGTATCCTGACGATCTGCCTCAAATAAATCTCTGCCAGCTTCTTCGTAGACAAACCCACCTTGAAAGGCAAAAAGTGGGCCGACTTGGCTAACCTGTCAACGGTGACCCAAATTGCGTCTTTCCCTCCTGGAGATCGTGGAAGTCCGGACACAAAATCTATAGTAATGTGCTCCCACTTCCACTCTGGAATGGGTAATGGCTGAAGTAAACCACCTGGCCTCTGCCTCTCGACTTTCACATGCTGGCACACTAAATATCTAGATACAAATTATGCCACTTCCCTCTTCATGCCATACCACCACACACTCTCTTGCATATCCCGATACATCTTGTTGGGACCTGGATGTATGGAATATTGAGAGCGATGCGCTTCCTACAATACCTCCTCATGCAGCTCCTCGCTAGGCACACACAATCTAACACCATGCCACAAAGAACTATCCTCAGCAATGGTAAAATCATCCTCCAATCATGTTCTTACCTGAACTCTGATGCTCCTCAGAGATACATCCTCATACTGTGCTGCCTTAATCCTGTCCATCAACTCTGAGTGTATCTGCAATCCCCACATCTGTATAGCAAAACTAGGAACTATCACCTCAATGTCCAAGCTCTCCAAGTCCTCCAAGAAATATCGATCCTGCGTCAAGAACATAGTTACCGGATACCTGCTCAAGGCATCAGCAACTACATTAGCTTTCCCAGGATGATACTGCAAAGATATGTCAAAATTCTTCATCAGTTCCAACCACCGATGCTACCTCATGTCACGCCCCGATCTTCCGCAGGCAATCGACCGTTCCCGCTAGGCGGGAATCACCCTCGCCAGCGCTCCCGCGGAACGATCGCTTAACCCATCCGGGCGTGATGCCGCACGAGCGTGAGCCACGCCCGTGCAAGGCCATGGTTCATTGGCTGGCGACAAGAGTTCTAAGCCACAGAGTCGCACAGATTGTCCGAGTGCAGCGGAGTCATGAACGCATAGGCGATCGGTAACAGGTTCACTGAGTCGACAAATATAGCGGAAGCATTGAAACACAAGTTGAAGTAAAGTAAGCTCTTTTATTAATATGAACATGTGTTACAGGCGGCGTATAGCCGAGATTACAAGTCGCTCAAGCCTCTCTCTCTGAAACAGTAAAAGCGTGCCAAGTGGCTACAACTGTGGAAATGAATGTACAGGCGATGGTCAGGCGACGCTCCAATATTATGTCTTGTATATGCGCTTCAGTCCCGGACGCACCGTTGCAAGGCTTCAGAGGGAACTCCTGGCCTTAGCACGTACGAAGGAGGCATCCACACCAAACGAGGTTCTTCCGTACCCTGCATACAAACTGGTGGATTATCAGTACATTGAATGCACTGGTGGGGAAGCTACTCGCCCGCTCGACAAATCCAAACACGTAATACAGGTTCCGTGCACAACTATTAAGTTGTCTTTCTAGTTGCCTTAGGATCAGTTTCATGCAGATATTGAATAGCCTAACGTGTCGGCAGTGTGCCGTGCGATGTTAGAGGAAACACGGCGAGACTTACCAACTTACCATCTCCTTCCCTGTCCAAGGCAAACATTGTTAATTTAAGCAGGGGCATGTATAAACATTCAGGAGCATAGCATATGCAATATGCAAACATGAGAGTCATTGAACGGGACAGTATTTGGTGTGCTCAGTTATTCTTGATGCAATGACTCGCACGCGGATAGCCGCTAAGCGAGGATGACTTATCTATATGAACATGAGTCGCTGGCATAGCCATAAAGGACTAATCCCAGACGAGAATGGAACGCAACGAGAGCACACGATGCGCTACGAACCATCTCGCCAGTACACGATGGATTGTACATGAAGTAGTCCAAGGCCAAGTTGGAATGCAACAAAGTACACGATGCGCTACAAACCATCTTGTCCGCACACGATGGACTACACACGTGATGTGGTCCCGGGAAAGTGGAATGCAACGTAAGTACACGAGGTGCTACAAACCACTCGCCCGAACACGAGGGACCACACAAGAGTTCCATCCGGATCGGATCGGCCCCAGTGCCCCGGTGACCGTCCGTGGAACTATACCTCGTTTCCGAGTTGTCCGCGACATGCACTTTCTTTTTGGGTCATTCAATTATCACGAGATACACGAGAGCACGAGAACACGCGTGCACTTTGAAAAAGAGAACACGAGAACACGAGTGCACGGGAACACGAGTACACGAGTACACGGGATACTTGGATCTTGTTCTTTGTATAATAACTTGTCTTGATGCATTCCCCTGGTTCGGGGCTGCCTGGTGACCTAACGGTCCTGGATACTTGCAGGGTCAATCATACACGGAATGACTACTGAGTAGTCTCCCGGAGTTGGATGAAAATACGGCAATATTCAAGTAGACAAGCATGCGTTTCTAGGTACATAAGCAGGCACGTTGCTCGGACCCGAAGGTAAGCCGAGAGGTAAAACCGTTAAGGGACTTAGCATGCGAGGGTCTGAATATAAGCAGTATTTCATTTCCATGTTCTAGCAAGCAATACAAGTTAGGATTATTTCCTTAGCTAGGTGCGTTAGATTTATTAGCATGCAAGGGGTGAATCACCTAGCGACTAGCATGAAAATTCTAGATTTTATGTGTGCTGGCTAAGCAAAGACAAGTTCACCGTAGCCACCCACCTTAGCGATGATTCGCCTCGGTAGAGCGATACGCCGAGCGAGCCTCTAAAAGTCTAAGCCAGGTTCCTGTAGGGACAAGTCTGGATATCCTTTGCTTCTTGTTCGAGGCAAAGCGGGTCGGGACAGTTGCACTATTGCCGTCTGAAACGGCAGTCCGCTTGAGCGGAACGGGGTGTTACATCCTACCCAACTTAGAAAAAGTCTCGTCCTCGAGACTTACTAAGGACAAGCAGAAATCTAGGGTTGAGGCAATCCTAGACAAGTCATTGTACTTGTTCATTTGGATATTCACTTGCACAAGCTTCGAAATCAGCATAGCGCTTAGACTGGATCGTGCACACTTTCGAAGGTACCTTCTAGCATGAACACGTCAACCAGCTCAGTGATAGCGAAGTCTTAGCACTCGAGTTTCAACTTTTCTTAAGTCTTGGATGGTGCACTAGTTCAAGGCGTCCCTCGAATAGATGTATTCAATCAAACTTAGAGTTAGTAAAAATCGGACAAGCTACTAGCGATACTCTCAAAGGTTCGCACAGGTTGGCTCAAAGGGCACTCGCAGCACAACAGCAGACAAGCAAGCATATCATTCAAAACGCATTTTGAAAGTATTTAGACTTATTGTTGGAATATCCCATCGAGGCATTGAGAGAGAGCGTGCACATAACCCACGAACGAGCTTTTAAAACAGAGATATCGAATTGAAGGCCAAAGGCGTAGAAGCTAGGCTCTGATACCAACATGTCACGCCCCGATCTTCCGCAGGCAATCGGCCGTTCCCGCTAGGCGGGAATCACCCTCGCTAGCGCTCCCGCGGAATGATCGCTTAACCCATCCGGGCGTGATGCCGCACGAGCGTGAGCCACGCCCGTTCAAGGCCATGGTTCATTGGCTGGCGGCAAGAGTTCTAAGCCACAGAGTCGCACAGATTGTTCGAGTGCAGCGGAGTCATAAACGCATAGGCGATCGGTAACAGGTTCACTGAGTCGACAAATATAGCAAAAGCATTGAAACACAAGTTGAAGTAAAGCAAGCTCTTTTATTAATATGAACATGTGTTACAGGCGACGTATAGCCGAGATTACAAGTCGCTCAAGCCTCTCTCTCTGAAACAGTAAAAGCATGCCAAGTGGCTACAACTGTGGAAATGAATGTACAGGCGATGGTCAGGCGACGCTCCAATATTATGTCTTGTATATGCGCTTCAGTCCCGGACGCACCGTTGCAAGGCTTCAGAGGGAACACCTGGCCTTAGCACGTACGAAGGAGGCATCCACACCGAACGAGGTTCTCCCGCACCCTGCATACAAACTGGTGGATTATCAGTACATTGAATGCACTGGTGGGGAAGCTACTCGCCCGCTCGACAAATCCAAACACGTAATACAGGTTCTGTGCACAACTATTAAGTTGTCTTTCTAGTTGCCTTAGGATCAGTTTCATGCAGATATTGAATAGCCTAACGTGTCGACAGTGCGCCGTGCGATGTTAGAGGAAACACGGCGAGACTTACCAACTTACCATCTTCTTCCCTGTCCAAGGCAAATATTGTTAATTTAAGCAGGGGCATGTATAAACATTCAGGAGCATAGCATATGCAACATGCAAACATGAGAGTCATTGAACGGAACAGTATTTGGTGTGCTCAGTTGTTCTTGATGCAATGACTCGCACGCGGATAGCCGCTAAGCAAGGATGACTTATCTATATGAACATGAGTAGCTTGCATAGCCATAAAGGACTAATCCTAGACGAGAATGGAACGCAACGAGAGCACACGATGCGCTACGAACCATCTCGCCCGTACACGATAGATTGTACATAAAGTAGTCCATGGCCAAGATGGAATGCAACAAAGTACACGATGCGCTACAAACCATCTTGTCCGCACACGATGGACTACACACGTGATGTGGTCCCGGGAAAGTGGAATGCAATGTAAGTACACGAGGTGCTACAAACCACTCGCCCGAACACGAGGGACCACACAAGAGTTCCATCCGGATCGGATCGGCCCCAGTGCCCCGGTGACCGTCCGTGGAACTATACCTCGTTTCCGAGTTGTCCGCGACATGCACTTTCTTTTTGGGTCATTCAATTATCACGAGATACACGAGAATACGAGAACACGCGTGCACTTTGAACAAGAGAACACGAGAACACGAGTGCACGGGAACACGAGTACAAGAGTATACGGGATACTTGGATCTTGTTCTTTGTACAATAACTTGTCTTGATGTATTCCCCTGGTTCGGGGCTGCCTGGTGACCTAACGGTCCTGGATACTTGCAGGGTCAATCATACACGGAATGACTACTGAGTAGTCTCCCGGAGTTGGATGAAAACACGGTAACATTCAAGCAGACAAGCATGCGTTTCTAGGTACATAAGCAGGCACATTGCTCGGACCCGAAGGTAAGCCGAGAGGTGAAACCTTTAAGGGACTTAGCATGCGAGGGTCTGAATATAAGCAGTATTTCATTTCCATGTTCTAGCAAGCAATACAAGTTGGGATTATTCTCTTAGCTAGGTGCGTTAGATTTATTAGCATGCAGGGGGTGAATCACCTAGCGACTAGCATGAAAATTCCAGATTTTATGTGTGCTGGCTAAGCAAAGACAAGTTCACCGTAGCCACCCACCTTAGCGATGATTCGCCTCGGTAGAGCGATACACCGAGCGAGCCTCTGAAAGTCCAAGCCGGGTTCCTATAGGGACAAGTCTGGATATCCTTTGCTTCTTGTTCGAGGCAAAGCGGGTCAGGACAGTTGCACTATTGCCATCTGAAACGGCAGTCCGCTTGAGCGGAATGGGGTGTTACATCCTACCCAACTTAGAAAAAGTCTCGTCCTCGAGACTTACTAAGGACAAACAGAAATCTAGGGTTGAGGCAATCCTAGACAAGTCGTTGTACTTGTTCATTTGGATATTCACTTGCACAAGCTTCGAAATCAGCATAGCGCTTAGACTGGATCGTGCGCACTTTCGAAGGTACCTTCTAGCGTGAACACGTCAACCAGCTCAGTGATAGCGAAGTCTTAGCACTCGAGTTTTACCTTTTCTTAAGTCTTGGATGGTGCACTAGTTTAAGGCGTCCCTCGAATAGATGCATTCAACCAAACTTAGAGTTAGTAAAAATCGGACAAGCTACTAGCGATACTCTCAAGGGTTCGCACAGGTTAGCTCAAAGGGCACTCGCAGCACAACAGCAGACAAGCAAGCATATCATTCAAAACGCATTTTGAAAGTATTTAGACTTATTGTTGGAACATCCCATCGAGGCATTGAGAGAGAGCGTGCACATAACCCACGAACGAGCTTTTAAAACAGAGATATCGAATTAAAGGCCAAAGGCGTAGAAGCCAGGCTCTGATACCAACATGTCACGCCCCGATCTTCCGCAGGCAATCGGCCGTTCCCGCTAGGCGGGAATCACCCTCGCCAGCGCTTCCGCGGAACGATCGCTTAACCCATCCGGGCGTGATGCAGCACGAGCGTGAGCCACGCCCGTGCAAGGCCATGGTTCATTGGCTGGCGGCAAGAGTTCTAAGCCACAGAGTCGCACAGATTGTCCGAGTGCAGCGGAGTCATAAACGCATAGGCGATCGGTAACAGGTTCACTGAGTCGACAAATATAGCGGAAGCATTGAAACATAAGTTGAAGTAAAGCAAGCTCTTTTATTAATATGAACATGTGTTACAGGCGACGTATAGCCGAGATTACAAGTCGCTCAAGCCTCTCTCTCTGAAATAGTAAAAGCGTGCCAAGTGGCTACAACTGTGGAAATGAATGTACAGGCGATGGTCAGGCGACGCTCCAATATTATGTCTTGTATATGCGCTTCAGTCCCGGACGCACCGTTGCAAGGCTTCAAAGGGAACTCCTGGCCTTAGCACGTACGAAGGAGGCATCCACACCGAACGAGGTTCTCCCGCACCCTGCATACAAACTGGTGGATTATCAGTACATTGAATGCACTGGTGGGGAAGCTACTCGCCCGCTCGACAAATCCAAACACGTAATACAGGTTTCGTGCACAACTATTAAGTTGTCTTTCTAGCTGCCTTAGGATCAGTTTCATGCAGATATTGAATAGCCTAACGTGTCGGCAGTGCGTCGTGCGATGTTAGAGGAAACACGGCGAGACTTACCAACTTACCATCTCCTTCCCTGTCCAAGGCAAACATTGTTAATTTAAGCATGGACATGTATAAACATTCAGGAGCATAGCATATGCAACATGCAAACATGAGAGTCATTGAACGGGACAGTATTTGGTGTGCTCAGTTGTTCTTGATGCAATGACTCGCACGCGGATAGCCGCTAAGCGAGGATGACTTATATATATGAACATGAGTCACTGGCATAGCCATAAAGGACTAATCCCAGACGAGAATGGAACGCAACGAGAGCACACGATGCACTATGAACCATCTCGCCCGTACACGATGGATTGTACATGAAGTAGTCCAAGGCTAAGATGAAATGCAACAAAGTACACGATGCGTTATAAACCATCTTGTCCGCACACGATGGACTACACACGTGATGTGGACCCGAAAAAGTGGAATGCAACGTAAGTACACGAGGTGCTACAAACCACTCGCCCGAACACGAGGGACCACACAAGAGTTCCATCCAGATCGGATCGACCCCAGTGCCCCGGTGACCGTCCGTGGAACTATACCTCGTTTCCGAGTTGTCCGCGACATGCACTTTCTTTTTGGGTCATTCAATTATCACGAGATACACGAGAACACGAGAACACGCGTGCACTTTGAACAAGAGAACACGAGAACACGAGTGCACGGGAACACGAGTACACGAGTACACGAGTACACGGGATACTTGGATCTTGTTCTTTGTACAATAACTTGTCTTGATGCATTCCCCTGGTTCGGGGCTGCCTGGTGACCTAACGGTCCTGGATACTTGCAGGGTCAATCATACACGGAATGACTACTGAGTAGTCTCCCGGAGTTGGATAAAAATATGGCAACATTCAAGCAGACAAGCATGCGTTTCTAGGTACATAAGCAGGCACGTTGCTCGGACCCGAAGGTAAGCCGAGAGGTGAAACCGTTAAGGGACTTAGCATGCGAGGGTCTGAATATAAGCAGTATTTCATTTCCATGTTCTAGCAAGCAATACAAGTTAGGATTATTCCCTTAGCTAGGTGCGTTAGATTTATTAGCATGCAGGGGGTGAATCACCTAGCGACTAGCATAAAAATTCCAGATTTTATGTGTGCTGGCTAAGCAAAGACAAGTTCACCGTAGCCACCCACCTTAGCGATGATTCACCTCGGTAGAGCGATACGCCGAGCGAGCCTCTGAAAGTCCAAGCCGGGTTCCTGTAGGGACAAGTCTGGATATCCTTTACTTCTTGTTCGAGGCAAAGCGGGTCGGGATAGTTGCACTATTGCCGTCTGAAACGACAGTCCGCTTGAGCGAAACGGGGTGTTACATCCTACCCAACTTAGAAAAAGTCTCGTCCTCGAGACTTACTAAGGACAAGCAGAAATCTAGGGTTGAGGCAATCCTAGACAAGTCGTTGTACTTGTTCATTTGGATATTCACTTGCACAAGCTTCGAAATCAGCATAGCGCTTAGACTGGATCGTGCGCACTTTCGAAGGTACCTTCTAGCGTGAACACATCAACCAGCTCAGTGATAGCGAAGTCTTAGCACTCGAGTTTCACCTTTTCTTAAGTCTTGGATGGTGCACTAGTTCAAGGCGTCCCTTGAATAGATGCATTCAACCAAACTTAGAGTTAGTGAAAATCGGACAAGCTACTAGCGATACTCTCAAGGGTTCGCACAGGTTGGCTCAAAGGCCACTCGCAGCACAACAGCAGACAAGCAAGCATATCATTCAAAACACATTTTAAAAGTATTTAGACTTATTGTTGGAACATCCCATCGAGGCATTGAGAGAGAGCGTGCACATAACCCACGAACGAGCTTTTGAAACAGAGATATCGAATTGAAGGCCAAAGGCGTAGAAGCCAGGCTCTGATACCAACATGTCACACCCCGATCTTCCGCAGGCAATCGGCCGTTCCCGCTAGGCGGGAATCACCCTCGCCAGCGCTCCCGCAGAACGATCGCTTAACCCATCCGGGCGTGATGCCGCACGAGCGTGAGCCACGCCCGTGCAAGGCCATAGTTTATTGGCTGGCGGCAAGAGTTCTAAGCCACAGAGTCGCACAGATTGTCCGAGTGCAGCGGAGTCATGAACGCATAGGCGATCGGTAACAGGTTCACTGAGTCGACAAATATAGCGAAAGCATTGAAACACAAGTTGAAGTAAAGCAAGCTCTTTTATTAATATGAACATGTGTTACAGGCGGTATATAGCCGAGATTACAAGTCGCTCAAGCCTCTCTCTCTCTGAAATAGTAAAAGCGTGCTAAGTGGCTACAACTGTGGAAATAAATGTACAGGCGATGGTCAGGCGACGCTCCAACATTATGTCTTGTATATGCGCTTCAGTCCCGGACGCACCGTTGCAAGGCTTCAGAGGGAACTCCTGGCCTTAGCACGTACGAAGGAGGCATCCACACCGAACGAGGTTCTTCCGCACCCTGCATACAAACTGGTGGATTATCAGTACATTGAATGCACTGGTGGGGAAGCTACTCGCCCGCTCGACAAATCCAAACACGTAATACATGTTCCGTGCACAACTATTAAGTTGTCTTTCTAGTTGCCTTAGGATCAGTTTCATGCAGATATTGAATAGCCTAACGTGTCGGCAGTGCGCCGTGCGATGTTAGAGGAAATACGGCGAGACTTACCAACTTACCATCTCCTTCCCTGTCCAAGGCAAATATTGTTAATTTAAGCAGGGGCATGTATAAACATTCAGGAGCATAGCATATGCAACATGCAAACATGAGAGTCATTGAACGGGACAGTATTTGGTGTGCTCATTTGTTCTTGATGCAATAACTCGCACGCGGATAGCCGCTAAGCGAGGATGACTTATCTATATGAACATGAGTCGCTGGCATAGCCATAAAGGACTAATCCCAGACGAGAATGGAACGCAACGAGAGCACACGATGCGCTATGAACCATCTCGCCCGTACATGATGGATTGTACATGAAGTAGTCCAAGGCCAAGATGGAATGCAACAAAGTACACGATGCGCTACAAACCATCTTGTCCGCACACGATGGACTACACACGTGATGTGGTCCCGGGAAAGTGGAATACAACATAAGTACACGAGGTGCTACAAACCACTCGCCCGAACACGAGGGACCACACAAGAGTTCCATTCGGATCGGATCGGCTCCAGTGCCCCGGTGACCGTCCGTGAAACTATACCTCGTTTCCGAGTTATCCGCGACATGTACTTTCTTTTTGGGTCATTCAATTATCACGAGATACACGAGAACACGAGAACACGCGTACACTTTGAACAAGAGAACACGAGAACACGAGTGCACGGGAACACGAGTACATGAGTACACGGGATACTTGGATCTTGTTCTTTGTACAATAACTTGTCTTGATGCATTCCCCTGGTTCGGGGCTGCCTGGTGACCTAACGGTCCTGGATACTTGCAGGGTCAATCATACAAGGAATGACTACTGAGTAGTCTCTCGGAGTTGGATGAAAACACGACAACATTCAAGCAGACAAGTATGCATTTCTAGGTACATAAGCAGGCACGTTGCTCGGACCCGAAGGTAAGCCGAGAGGTGAAACCGTTAAGGGACTTAGCATGCGAGGGTCTGAATATAAGCAGTATTTTATTTCCATGTTCTAGCAAGCAATACAAGTTGGGATTATTCCCTTAGCTAGGTGCGTTAGATTTATTAGCATGCAGGGGGTGAATCACCTAGCGACTAGCATAAAAATTCCAAATTTTATATGTGCTGGCTAAGCAAAGACAAGTTCACCGTAGCCACCCACCTTAGCGATGATTCGCCTCGGTAGAACGATACGCCGAGCGAGCCTCTGAAAGTCCAAGCCGGGTTCCTGTAGGGACAAGTCTGGATATCTTTTGCTTCTTGTTCGAGGCAAAGCGGGTTGGGACAGTTGCACTATTGCCGTCTGAAACGGCAGTCCGCTTGAGCAGAACGGGGTGTTACACCTCATGTTCAACTCCTTCCGTGTGAAAACGTACTTCAAGCTCTTATGGTCTATGAAGATCTCCACACGCTCTCCGTACAAATAGTTTTCCACAACTTCAGGGCAAAGATGATTGCTGCCAACTCCAAATTATGGGTAGGATAGTTCTTTTTACGAGGATGCAATTGCCTGGATGCATAGGCAATCACTTTTCTATTTTGCTGAAGAACACAACCCAAACCTTTTTCCGATGCATCACTATAAATAGTGAAACCTCCAGACCGTGATGGCAACATCAAAATAGGAGCAGACGTCAACCACTTCTTTAATTCCTTAAAAGCAACCTGGCAGTCCTTCGTCCAAACAAACTCTACATCCTTCCTGGTGAGGGTGGTCATCGACTCGACAATCTTCAAAAAATCTGGCACAAACTTCCTATAGTAGCCTGCCAATCCCAAGAAACTCCTGATCTCTGCTACTAAACTTGGGGTCTTCCAAGACTCCACTGCTGCAATATTCTTTGGATCTTCTGAAATACCATCACCAGTCACAACATGTTCCAAAAACTTCACCTTGTCCAGGAAGAACTCATACTTGGACAGCTTCCCGTACAGCTTTTTCTTCCTCAGCACATCCAAAATAATCCGCAAATATTCCTCGTGCTCCTCCGGTGTCTTCGAATATATGAGTATGTCATTAATGAACGCCACCATGAACTTGTCAAGGTACTGGTGGAACACCTTATTTATCAAATTCATAAATACCGCGGGGGCATTAGTCAACCCAAACGACATCACTATAATACTGACTATACCGAGTCCTAAAAGCAGTCTTCGGTATATCCTCCGGCTTCACTTTCACTTGGTGGTAGCCTGATCTCAAGTCTATCTTAGAAAATATCTTGGCACCACTCAACTGATCGAACAGGTCATCAATCCGTGGCAAAGGGTATTTGTTCTTGATAGTAAGATTATTTAATGCCCTGTAATTAATGCACATGTGCACTGATCCATCCTTCTTCGGTACAAACAATATCGGGGCTCCCCACGGTGAAAAACTTGATCTGATAAACCCCTTATCCTATAATTTGTCCACCTGTTTCTTCAGCTCGACCAGCTCACCGTTGTTTACTCTATAAACATGTTGTAAAATTGGTTCTGCACCTGGCACCAAGTCTATAGAGAATTCAATATCTCGATCTGGCGGCAATCCTAGCAATTTCTCAGGAAACACATCCAAGAACTCTGTTATCAATGGATGCGGTAATTCCTTGTCTTCTACCATAGCTCCACAGATAATGCCTCCTCCCTGCTCTACATCTCCTCTAGCAAACTCGAACTCTGGCTCTCCTGGCGGACCAAACAAAACTATACCTCCTCTACAATCTATACTAGCACTATGCCTACTCAACCAATCCAAACCGAGTACAATGTCGTAGATCGAAAGTGGCATTACAAGTAGACACGCACTCAGCTCCCGGCCTCCCAGAGTAACTCTCTGATACTTGCAAATATCATTAACCAGGATAATGCCTCCCCGGGTCATGATCTTGCAAGTCCTAAGCAAGGACTCAGCTACCAATCCATGCTTCAGAGCAAAAGAAACAGATACAAAACTATGGAAAGCACCACTATCAAACAAAGCTAAAGCTGGAATAAAATCAAGAAGAACAGAACCTGCAATAACATCTCTGGTGGGCTCATCCTTCTCGACTGTCATAACGAACGCTCGTCCCTAACGTGCACCTCCCTAATATTGGTGCTGGGCATAACGCTGCTGCTGGGTCAAAAGCGACGGTCCCCTCGATTGTACTGCAGGTGGTCTCGCCTGTGTCCTCGGAGTTGGAGCTACTCCCTGAACTGCACGACGAGGGGTAGAAGGACACTCTCTCAGCTGATGCCCTTCGGTACCATAATACAAACAAACTCTCAGCCTCTTCCTAAACTTTCTAGATGTGGCCGGACTTCTTGCAGAAGTGGCATGAAGCCTGCTGTAACTGTCTCTGCTGCTGCGATGCTTAGTGAAATGGTGCCCTAGCTGGAGACTGGTGCTGCTGCGGCTGTTGAAAAGTCCTGGACTGGAAATGAGGACGCTCGGCACATACTGTACTGCTGTTGGCCCCCAGAAAAGAATCGTGATCTCTTTTGGGCTTCAAACCCAACTCCCGCTCAACCTTGAGTGCCTCCGCAAGTATCTCTGAGTAGGTCTCATAGAAAGACGGAATGAGGATCTTCACTTCCCAGTTTAGACCCTCGCAAAAATGAATAGCTCGAGTGAAGAACTTCTTCTTGAAGAGGTCCTTGAACATCTCCCAAGACTGTCCTGTGTCAGCAAAAATTGGCTCATTCCTGAACCAAGTGCGGGCGACATCGAACAGTTGAAGTCCTACCACCTCAACCATCAGATCCTCAGAAAGACGGGACACCCTCATAAGTCGCTCAATGTGTCACACCCCAGTCCCAAAATACGCAGGACTAGGAACACGTAAGCATGCCAGCCGCATGTATATGGAAACTCTAATATATGGAACCCATAACACACGTACGCTGTAATATGAATAACAATTCATAGTGGTATATATATATATCGTAGGGCATAACTAAATCTCATCCACAAAAAATCATAAATAAAATAAATAACCAATATCTATATAACTAGATCTCGACATGAAGTATCTAAGATGACAGTCGGATGGAAACAAATCCACTGCCGAACTGGAATGTAAAAGCAAACACAATATAAGTACAACAACTAATAATCACTAAGACTCGAAGAGAAGACCTCCTCGAAACATAAGTAACCAGTCCAGATCTGCGCTCCTGCAAATACTCATGAACATCTATACCTGGAAAGGAACCAGGTCCTCAAAGGGACATAACAAGATACATAGAAGCATGCCAATAAAGTACTAAAATAAATATCCAATGGGTCGCCTAACCGTCTAAGTGAATGCATTTTAAGAACAACTTTCCCAACTCGTGGGCTATCTGGCTAAAATGGGATTGGCATAATTCTCTTGGAGATTCAGGGGCCTAAAAAGCATGTCATCTTTTGAACGGCAGAGGCCGCCTGATAATATATAATATATAGTGGTCATCACGACCGCGCATCTCCGGCGGAGCGTACGGGTTACACAAGAAAAGTGCAACAGAGCCCACACGCCTTACTTGTTGTTCTCCCCACCCCATGCTCTAAGCATGTCATATCCATGACACGATAATACCTCTAATAACTGCCAAGTCTACTAGCATACAAATTTTCTAACAACAGTTATCCCTAACGCACGTCCCATACATACAGGAGGCCAAACCCTGCACGCAAGTCTGTAATCTATATGAGACTCACACTCGTGTAACAGCTGTGTCACGACCAATGAAACCTAATAATGCTTCATGATAATGGGGCGGTCTCATAAATAAGGTCAATGCATATACATAATAAAAATAGAATACGATGACACCGTCTTTGCACCCAAGTTTCCTTGGACGCATAATTTATATAGCAGTTAAAATAGATGAACTAAATGACAGAAATAAGATGCATGCAACATATGGAATATAAATTACAGTACAATGGCAAGGTATACTTGCCTGGCAAGAAGCTGCGTAGTACCAATAACCTGCTCCTGAAGTCGCGTAGAACGATCCAATATCCTATATATATATAATATAATACAATATAACATATGTCATTACACTAGCACATACACAACCATAATACACTAGACTCAGAGGGTACGCTAGGGGTGACACTGGTCATCTAGTAGGGTCAACTGCGCATCTAATTACGCTGGTGTCACGTCTTCAAATGCTGTGCAAGATCAGACAGTCAAAATAACACGGGTTCCACCAGTACGTCAGTGTACACAAGGCAGTCAACTCACAAGTTCTCAGGGTCAACATGGTCAAGGTAAATACGGGATAATCCACAGCTATACCTAGGGCCATACAGTATATATATAAATATATTCATACTAGTATAGTATTTAATCGCTACACATAATATATGTATATAGATATTGTCACGCCCCAGTCCCAAAATACCGAGGGACCAGACACGTGGCAATGGCCAGCAACACGCACCGATGGACAAACCCAATTTAATGGATCCATCAGGGCGTACTTAAGCTGTAAAACAAGGTCTACGACAACATGGCACAACTAATCTCATCCACACAAGATAAAATATGATCCACAGAAATAAGGAATGTAAATCATCAAACAGTCTCACAAAGTTCTTCGGGGAACAACCCGATAAAAATCTGATACAATGGTTCAACAGACCATAATATAAATGACTGAATAAAGTAAAAACTGAGCATGGAACATAGATGATTAGGAAAAGTCTTCAGCTAACACCTCATCCTCGGGTGTCGGTACAGCTCCTGTATCTGCTTCTGCTCCTGCTACTGCTGCTGTCCCGTATACGTTGGGATAAATCTCGTCTGCAAATCCTGGGGACATAATCCGGATCCAGGTCCTCAGGGGACATAACAAGGTACAGATAATACAAGCCAAAATAAATGCAGTATAACAAATAATAAAATAAATAGGGTAAGCTATATAACCATCTATGTGAAAATACAAGATGAGAGCATCACGAGTACTCAGGCTGAGCCACTACAAGCTTTGTGTCGGAGAGCCGGTAGCAGTAATAATGAGTAATGGGCCAAGCTCGGGTTTCAGAGTCTTGTGCCTCATAGTAGTAGGGGATATATATGTAATCAGCCTGTAGCCTGTGTGTCTCTCCCCACCCAATATAATCATACATCTCATGTCCATAACATCTCATGTACATGGCACGCAAGATCATAGCTAATGCAATAAGTCATAGAGTATCCAAGAGTATAATGTCTATGTCAAAAATCTGTATCCTATACAGAATCACCATGAATATCTCAGAAAGATCCTGTCATAAATAGTATCAAGTATCCTAGATATAATGTACTTGATAAGACAAGTACGAGAATGTAAAGGGGTCATGAATATCCATCTCTAGATGACATACACAATATCGCGTACGGTGTTGGCACCCAACTAATAATCGGACGCTAAGTAAGTCACACGGTCCTAGGTTAAGCATGCACAGGAATATAAATAAAGCAAGGAAATATGTAACAAGAACTGTAAAGTTGGCAAGGTATACTTGCCCACTGATGTATAACTAAGTCAAGAAAATAAGTAGCAAAGTTGCAGGGTTTGGCAAGGTACACTTGCCTGGGGTTTGAATATCAACAGTTATCCCTATATCAGTGGAACCTGTAGGTACTCCTCCAAAAGCTGTATTAAACATCACCAATAATCTCAAAAAATATCAAATATCTAGAAACGCCTGTCCTTAAGTCCAATTTGGACACAAAGGCAAAAATAGCATTTTCGGGTCAAAGCGGGGTCCACATGTGGGCCACTTTGCACCAAAAGCGTATCAGGGTCAAAGTCTCCAAATTCGCCAAACTTAGTGTCAACAAGCCAGGAACGATGATACGAACCCAACGAAACTTCCAAAATTGGATTCCGAGGAGCCGATCACAAAATCGCCCATCAAGTAGAGCTTGTGGGGCCCACGATACACAATTTTGTCAACGTTCTCGGAATCGTACCAAACTTGGGTCACAGGAACAGCGTATTATTACGAGTCCGATGGCGTAAGTTTCGTCTCGATCCGATATGGGTACACAAAGTTACAGCATATTCCAGAATAGGCGGATACGGGACGTTGTCGGCGGATACGCGTTGATTCCACTGTGCACGCACATCCGAATCGATTTCTGCAAAATCTCATACGTCCGTATCAACGAAGCGCAAGTTTCAGTAAAGACCGCGTGCGACCAAGTCGTCCCGTTTGGCGGGGAGCACTCAGTCCCGGGGTGAAATAGGGCGTTGGTTTTCCTGTTTTTGGATCGCAGTTTACGATTGCCACAGGATACGACGCACCGAGCAGGTTGCACGGGCATCGAGAGGGTTATACAGTCTATGTGTTGCAACAGACGGAATCAAAAATAGAATAACGAGGAGAGAGAAAATACTACCTTAACAGGGCTCCATGAATCTGACTTTCACGTGTCCGGGTCGTCTGCTTCGTGTCCTGCGTCAACTGTGTCCGGGCTCAGAGAGCTGTGTTCGGCCCACTGTGTCCTTGCTAGGGCAGCGGGCGGCCAGCCTAGGGCTTCGCGGAGGGTTGATGAGGCGAGCGGGGAGGTGCTCGCGAGCGGCAGCGGCGAGGTCGGGCGGTTACTGTTGGAGAGGGTCGGGCGGTTGCTGTTGGAGAGGGTCGGGCTGCGGGGGTGGCTGTGGAGTTCGGGTCAGCGCGAATGACGGAGAAGGGGGAGTCGATGGGTGGTCGACCGGCTGAACGGGGGTTAGAGCGACGACGGAGAAGGATGGAGATGGAGTGGTTGATCGACGGTGGAAGGTTGGAGAGATCGACGGCGACTGGACGGAGTCGGGTGGTGCAAGGAGGAGGTAGCCGGCTGGGGGGGATGAGAGAGGAAGAGGTCTGGTGGCAGGGTGAGGCTTCCGCGGGGTTTATATGCGTGCGCCGCCGGGTCGGAACAGTGTTTTTGACCCGATTAGAATTAGGGTTCGGTGTGGGTTTCGGGTCCGGGTCGGGTTTGACTCAGATCCGACCCGACCCGCTATGCTGGGTTGGCTTGGTTCGGTTCAGTTTGAGTCAGTTTGGTTTATTTTGGTTCAAGTGAACCGGGTTCAGTCAGGTTTATTTTGGTTCAATTCTACAATAGTTTTTTTAGGGCTTTAAAAATGATTCCGGAGTCCAATAAATTCACAGAAAATTACCCTATGTCCGATTTTCCATTTTACATCATAAAATATTATTTCCATAATATTTTAACATTAATTATCAGCAAATAAAAATCTTTTAATCATAAATTCCTAAGTTTTATTTCCCAAAAAATACCGAAAAATTGGAGAAAAATTATATTAAAATATTCTAAAAAATTAGGCTATTTACAATCTACCCCCTTAAGAGGATTGCGTTCTCGCAATCAAAGAATAAACTACTAAAGGAAAGAACTATGGAAATTACAAGAATGTTTAGGTGATAACTGCATCCGCGAATAAGTGAGGATAACGCTGACGCATACTATCCTCCCGTTCCCAGGTCGATTCGCCAGGAGAATGATGTTTTCAAGCTACACGAACCAGTCTAATTGTCTGTCCTCGTAATGTCTTCTTAATGTAGTCGAGGATGCCAACTGGTTGTTCTTCATACCTCAAGCTAGGGCCCACTGCGATCTCTGAATGATCGACTACGTGACTTGGGTCGGTCACGTACCTTCTCAGCTGCGAGACGTGGAATACGTCATGCACTCCCTCTAAGGACGGAGGTAATGCAAGACAATAAGCCACCTCACCAATGCGCTCTAGAATATCAAATGGCCCGATATACCTTGGGCTCAACTTGCCTCTGCTCCCAAATCTGATAGTACCACGAGTGG
The DNA here is from genome assembly GCA_036927795.1 of Iris macrosiphon. NCBI lineage: Eukaryota > Viridiplantae > Streptophyta > Magnoliopsida > Asparagales > Iridaceae > Iris > Iris macrosiphon. Next base: position 128,861,754 of record JAYESA010000007.1, on the reverse strand, counting down.
GCAAAATTCTCAAGAATACGTGCTCTCCTTCTTTGAATTCTAGGGGACGTCTGTGCGTATCAGCCCAATGTTTCTGTCTGTCTTGAGCTGCTCGAAGATGATTCTGAATTTGTTTTACCTTCTCCACTGTCTGCATTATCAATTCTGGACCCAGTATTTGACGTTCACCAACGTCACTCCAACATATTGGCGATCTGCACTTTCTTCCGTATAATGCCTCGAATGGTGCCATCTAAATGCTGGCCTGATAACTGTTGTTGTAGGAGAACTCCACGAAGTGTAAATAATCTTCCCAAGATCCTCCAAAGTCTAGCATACACGATCGCAACATATCCTCCAAGATCTGAATGGTGCGCTCCGATTGACCATCTGTCTGTGGGTGGTAAGCTGTGCTGAATTTGAGTCTGGTGCCCAGACTCTCTTGCATGCTTTGCCAGAAATGAGATGTAAATCTCGAATCTCGATCCGATACAATACTAACCAGCACTCCATGTAATTTTACGATTTGTCGCATATACATGTTGGCTAGTACCTCTGTGGACTGTCCAACTCTAAATGGCAAGAAGTGTGCCGATTTAGTGAGTCTATCCACGATAACCCATACTGTATCTCTTCCGCTGGGGCTCCTTGGAAATCCCGTGACAAAATTCATCGTGATATGTTCCCACTTCCATTCTGGTATAAGAAGCGGCTGTAACATACCGGCAGTCCTCTGATGCTCGGCCTTTACTTGCTGACAGACTAAATATTTAGCCATAAATCTTGCAATCTTCCTTTTTATTCCATGCCACCAGTAATACTGCCTCAGGTCTCGGTACATCTTGGTTCCTCCTGGGTGAACAGAGTACATAGAGCTATGTGCTTCAGTCATTAACTCCTGTCTCAATTCTCCATTTGGAACATACATGTGATTCCCAAACCGTAATGTCCCGTCTTCATGTACGCAAAGTCCTGTCTGCATGCCTGCTTCTGTCCTCTCTTTGAGTCTTCAGAATCTAGCATCGGTGGGCAATGCCTCTTTAATTCTTTCCACAAGTGACGACTTAACTTCAAGATTAGCCAGCAAGCCACTCTGTCCTGGTAAAACAACCTCTATCTGAAGCTCCTGTAGATCTCTCAATAACTCAGGCTGCATCGTCAAGAAATAAGCCGTAGGCTTCCTGCTGAGAGCGTCTGCTACGACATTTGCCTTTCCCGGATGATACTGCAGATCTATATCAAAGTCTACCATCAATTCCAGCCAACGTCTCTATCTCATGTTGAGCTCCTTCTGAGTATATGCATACTTCAGACTCTTGTAATCAGTAAAGATTTATACCTTCTCCCCATAAAGATAGTGCCTCCAAATCTTCAGTGCAAATATAACTGCTGCTAGCTCCAGATCGTGTGTTGGGTAGTTCTTCTCGTGGACCTTCAACTGTCTAGATGCATAAGCAATAACTTTGCCATGTTGCATCAAAACACATCCTAGTCCACTACCTGATGCATCACTGTAAACAACAAAACCTCCTGACCCTGAAGGAAGAGTCAAGACAGGTGCTGTTGTCAATCTTCTCTTCAATTCTTCAAAAGCCTTCTGGCAGTCTTCTGTCCATGTAAACTCCTGGTCCTTACATGTCAACTTCGTCATAGGATCTGCAATCCTTGAGAAATTTTCTACAAACCTTCGGTAATATCCTGCAAGTCCGAGAAAACTTCTCACCTCTGCAACTGATGTAGGTGTAGGCCAAGTCTCTATTGCAGCAACTTTCTCCGGATCAACTGAAAGTCCTTCTCCTGAGATGATATGTCCCAAGAAAGGTACTTTATCCATACAAAACTCACACTTACTGAGTTTGGCATATAACCTCTCATGTCTCAAGGTCTCTAACACGATTCTGAGATGCTCCTCGTGCTCTTCGTGGCTCTTGGAATATACTAGAATGTCATCAATGAACACAACCACAAATTTATCCAAGAACTGATGAAAGACTCTATTCATCAAACTCATAAACACTGCTGGCGCGTTGGTTAACCCAAACGGCATTACCAAGAACTCATAATGTCCATACTTGGTCCTGAAAGCTGTCTTCGGTATATCCTCCTTCCTTACTTTGATCTGATGATAGCTGGATCTAAGGTCAATCTTCGAGAATACCCTAGCACCACTCAATTGATCGAATAGATCATCAATGCGTGGTAAGGGATACCTGTTCTTGATGGTCACAACATTTAGTGTCCTGTAGTCAATGCACAACCGTACTGTTCCATCCTTCTTTGGCACAAATAATATGGGTGCTCCCCAAGGTAAAACACTGGGCCGAATAAAACCCTTCTCTAAAAGATCATCAACTTGTTCCTTCAACTCCACTAACTCCTTAGGTGCTAGCCGATATACTGATGAAGTGATAGGCTCTGCTCCTGGAGTTAAGTCTATTGTGAATTCTATTTCTCGATCTGGCGGTAAACCTGGAAGATCATCAGGAAATACATCCACAAACTTAGATATGACTCTTGGGTAACTTGTCTCCCCTTCTACAGATAGTACCCTAAGAGTAGGCTGAACTCCTTGCTCTACTGCTCCCCGAAGAAACTCAAATTCTGGATGTCCAGGCAGTCTAAATATAATCCGTCCAAGTCGGCAATCAAGAGTCGCATGGTACTGACTTAACCATTCCATACCAAGTACAATATCATAATCCCGCATGGAAAAGATCAGAAATTGAGCTCGCATCTCTCTTCCACAGACTACTATAGAACATGATCTACAGACATCACTAACTGGGATAATTCCACCTCCCGTAATAATTCTCTTCATCTTCGAAAAGGGTGCGGTAGCTACTCTATGGGTGGCTACAAAGCTAGCTGCTACAAATGAATGCGATGCTCCAAAATCAAATAAATCTACAGCTGGTAATGAAGCTACTAAAATAGTACCTACGATAACCTCTCCTGTAGTAGCTTTCTCCTCAACGGCCAATGTAAATGCCTGGCCTCGTCCCTGAGCTTGGCCTCTCTGCTGCTGAGCCTGCTGAAATAGAGCTGCCTGTGGTGCCAGTGGTGGTCTCTACTAATTTCCTCCTGGAACTGGTGGTCTGACTCCTCCAACTCCTGTCTGCGGTGCTCCTACTGCTGGATAAGCTGGTTGTGGTACAGGTAAAGCTAGTCTCGGTGCTCCCTCTCTACGCTCGGTGCAGTCTCTGGTTTAATGCTGGTTGGATCCGCAAGCCAGGCATAGTCCTAACTTGCGTCTGCATTCTCTTTCAATGTGACCTACCTTGCCGCAGTGGTGACAAGTAGGGAGAGATATGGTCTTGTGTGCTGTTCTCTCTGGCATACTCCTCTGGGACCATTTTGCTGAATCTCCATGTGCTGTCCTGGATGGTGCTGGTATAATTAGCCTCTTCAGATTTGACTCCCTTCTAGTGACGCGCTCCATGCGTCGTGCTGCAAGGACGTCGGTATATGATGTAGGTGCGACCGATCCAATCAACCTCTGGAGCTCGAACTTTAGTCCGTCAAAGAACTTCTCAGCTTTCTCTTCCTCTGTCGAAATCAAGGTTGGGGCGAAGTGACTTAGACGAATAAATTCTGCGTTGTATTCTTCCATTGACATATTGCCTTGGATAAGGAGGTTGAACTTGTCTCTGAGCTCCGACCGTGCAACTGCTGGAATATACATCTCTCGGAAGAGTCTGGAGAACTCTTCCCAAGTGACTCGGTCCTGTCCGAGCCTCCTCTCTTCTGATAACCACCAATGATGTACATTTTCAGTCAACTGCATTCTGACCGCAGTCATCCATTTCTCTCTCGAAAGTTTAGCTGCTTCCAACTGGTGATGTATGTTAGTGAGCCATTCGTGAACTTCTGTTGGCCCCTCTTTACCAGAAAAGGTATGAGGCTTGAGCTGACAAAAATTGGTGATAGATCCCGTCGCTGATCGCCTCGCTGGTGGGTTTGCCTGCTCTATTGCTGATACTAGGCTGGTTCTCAAATACTCTACCTCGTAACACTGAGCCTCGTGCTGAACCTGCTGCTAGGCTTGCATCGTGGCATATATCATCTGAAACATCTGTTGTCCGTCCATGGCTTGCCCTAGCGGGAAAATTGGCATATGTGGAGTGAGCTGTGGTAGAGATGGGATGTCATTACGCCGGAACCTTGGATTAGGCTGGCCGGTTTAATTGCTTTGCGATATTTGTCCTCCATTCCCTGGTGTCACTCCGTCTATATAAGTAATCATAGCGTCGTGTGGCGTATCCAAGGGATTCTCATCTCCGTTCCTGGGATCCATTACTCTGCAACCAAAAGATAAACTATAAGAATGCTCAGACGAATCAACACAGGATGTAAATCAAGTAACAATTTTGAGTTCGATATAGAGTTCAAAAATAGTTCAAATAATGGATGAGATCCTATAACTTATCCTATCCTTAGGGCAGGCTTGTTCGGTCCCTAAGTTGAAACCGAACGATTTAGTCGTAGACCTGCATGGGCCACCACAAAAACTATGTCATGCCCCAGTCCCAAAATACCGAAGGACCAGACACGTGGCAATGGCCAGCAGCACGTACCGATGGACAAACCCAATTTAATGGATCCATCAGGGCGTACTTAAGCTGTAAAACAAGGTCTACGACAACATGGCATAACTAATCTCATCCACACAAGATAAAATATGATCCACAGAAATAAGGAATGTAAATTATCAAACAGTCTCACAAAGTGCTTCGGGGAACAACCCGATAAAAATCTGATATAATGGTTCAACAGACCATAATATAAATGACTGAATGAAGTAAAAATTGAGCATGGAACATAGATGCTCAGGAAAAGTCTTCAGCTAACATCGCGTCCTCGGGTATCGGTACAGCTCCTGTATCTGCTTCTGCTCCTGCTACTGTTGCTGTCCCGTATACCTCAGGATAAATCTCGTCTGCAAATCCTGGGGACAAAATCCGGATCCAGGTCCTTAGGGGACATAACAAGGTACAGATAATACAAGCCAAAATAAATACAGTACAGCAAATAATGAAATAAATAGGGTAAGCTATATAACCATCTATGTAAAAATGCAAGATGAGAGCATCACGAGTACTCAGGCTGAGCCACTACAAGCTCTGTGTCGGGGAGCCGGTAGCAGTAATAATGAGTAATGGGCCAAGCTCGGATTTCAGAGTCTTGTGCCTCACAGTAGTAGGGGATATATATGTAATCAGCCTGTAGCCTGTGTGTCTCTCCCCACCCAATATAATCACACATCTTATGTCCATAACGTCTCATGTACATGGCACGCAAGATCATAGCTAATGCAGTAAGTCATAGAGTATCCAAGAGTATAATGTCTATGTCAGAAACCTGTATCCTATACAGAATCACCATAAATATCTCAGAAAGATCCTGTCATGAATAGTGTCAAGTGTCCTGGGTATAATGTACTTGATAAGACAAGTACGACAATGTAAAGGGGTCACTAATATCCATCTGTAGATGACATACACAATATCGCGTACGGTGTTGGCACCCGACTAATAATCGGACGCTAAGTAAGTCACACGGTCCTAGGTTAAGCATGCACAACAATATAAATAAAGCAAGGAAATATGCAACAAGAACTGTAAAGTTGGCAAGGTATACTTGCCCACTGATGTATAACTAAGTCAAGGAAATAAGTAGCAAAGCTGTAGGGTTTGGCAAGGTACACTTGCCTGGGGTTTGAATATCAACAGTTGTCCCTGTATCAGTGGAACCTGTAGGTACTCCTCCAAAAGCTGTAATAAACATCACCAACAGTCTCAAAAAATATCAAATAGCTAGAAACGCCTGTCCTTAAGTCCAATTTGGACACAAGGGCAAAAATGACATTTACGGGTCAAAGCGGGGTCCACATATGGGCCACTTTGCACTGAAAAGCGTGTCAGGGTCAAAGGTCTCCAAATTCGCCAAACTTAGTATCAACAAGTCAGAAACAATGATACGAACCCAACGGAACTTTCATAATTGGATTTCGAGGAGTCGATCACAAAATCGCCCATCAAGTGGAGCCCGTGGGGCCCACGATACGCAATTTTGTCAACGTTCTCAAAATCGAACAAACTTGGGTCACAGGACCAGCGTATTGCTACGAGTCCGATGGCGCAAGTTTCGTCTCGATCCGACATGTGTACACAAAGTTACAACATGTTCCAGAATAGGCAGATACGGGACGTTGTCGGCGGATACGCGTTGATTCCGGTGTGCACGCACATCCAAATTGACTTCTGCGAAATCCAACAAGTCCGTATCAACGATGCGCACGTTTCGGTAAAGACCGCATGCGACCAAGTCGTCCCGTTTGGCGGGGCGCACTCAGTTCGTGGGGGTAAAACAGGGTGTTGGTTTTCCTGTTTTTGGAATACGGTTTGCGATCGCCACATGACGCGATGCACCGAGCGGGTTGCACGGGCATCAAGAGGGTTATACATTCTATGCATTGCAAAAGACGGAATCGAAAACGGAATAACGTGGAGAGAGAAAATGCTACCTGAACAGGGCTCCGTGAATCTGACTTTCACGTGTCCGGGCCGTCTGCTTCGTGTCCTGCGTCAACTGTGTCCGGCCTACTGTGTCCTTGCTAAGGCAGCGGGCGGCCGGCCTAGGGCTTCGCGGAGGGTTGACGAGGCGAGCGGGGAGGCGCTCGCGGGCGGCAGCGGTGAGGTCGGATGGCAGCGGCGAGGTCGGGCGGCTGCTGTCGGAGTGGGTCGAGTTGCGGGGGTGGCTGTGGAGTTCGGGTCAGCGGCGGAGATGGGAGGCAGATGACGGAGAAGGGGGAGTCGATGGGTGGTCGACCGGCTGAGCGGGGGTTCGATCGGCGGCGGAAGGTTGGAGAGATCGACGGCGATTGCGGCAGAGTCGGGTGGTGCAAGGAGGAGGTAGCCGGCTGGGGGGATGAGAGGCTTCCGCGGGGTTTATATGCGCACGCCGCCGGGTCGGAACAGTGTTTTCGACCCGATTAGAATTAGGGTTCGGTGTGGGTTTCGGGTCCGGGTCGGGTTTGACTCGGATCCGACCCGACCCGACCCGCTATGCTGGGTTGGCTTGGTTCGGTTCAGTTTGAGTCAGTTTGGTTTATTTTGGTTCAAGTGAACCGGGTTCAGTCAGGTTTATTTTGGTTCAATTCTACAATAGTTTTTTTTAGGGCTTTAAAAATGATTCCGGAGTCCAATAAATTCACAGAAAATTACCCTATGTCCGGTTTTTCATTTTACACCATAAAATATTATTTTCATAATATTTTAACATCAATTATCAGCAAATAAAAATATTTTAATCACAAATTCCTAAGTTTTAATTCCAGAAAAATACCAAAAAATTAGGGAAAAATTATATTAAAATATTCTGAAAAATTAGGGTGTTTACAGATATACCAAATTGAACAATATATATACATATATATATATATATATATATATATATATATATCAAATTGATAATTATACGCATACGCATACGTATACGAGTTTGGGTTCTCCGACACGGTATGGAATCAACCAACTAACTGAACCAATATGCTAAAACCCTACACACAAGCACACATACGAAATAAGAAAGGAGGGGGACAGGTTCGAACCTCGGGGTTAGCTTACACAGGTACGAGAATCGGGGGTGACTGCTGCAGGTGGTATTTGGCGAGGGTAACGGGTCCACGATGACGACGATGAGGTTGACGACAATGACGACGAGGGTGATGATGATTGAGGTTATGATAATGATAATGTAGGTAATAAAGGTTAATGATTAGGGTGATGATGATGATTTGGGTGATGATGAAGATGAGATGATGAGGGTGATGATGATAAGAATGATGATGGTGATGATAATGATGATGGGGATAATGGGGTGATGATGATGATGATGATTGGAGATAATGATAATGATGATGGTGATGATGGGGTGATAATGATGATGATGGTGATGATGGGGTGATGATGATGATAATTGGAGATGATGATGATGATGATGGTGATGATGGGGTGATGATGATGATGATAATGATTGGAGATGATGATGATGGGTCGAGGTGGTCGTGGCTGGGCTGAGGGAAGTCGGGGCTCCGACGAGGGGATGACAGGGAAGAGGGGAGAATGGCTTGGTTGCTGGGAGCAGTGGCCGGGGAAGAGGTGAACGGTGGTGGTGGCAAGGCGGTTTAGCAGCGGGTCATGGCTGTTGTGTCGACTCCGGCAAGGAGGAGGAGGAGGACAGGGAAGAGGAGGCTCGGGTAGAGAGGTGGTAGTGAGCGGTGGTTGCAGGAGGTCGGGATGGCCGGAGGTTAATGGTGGTGATAGGTGGTAATGGTGGAATTGATGGTGGTGTGCATCCGGTCGTGTACGGTCGAGGCGGAGGACAGGGAGGTCCGGTGAGGAGGAGGAGAAGGACGAAGGTCGGGGAAGGCTGAGGTCGAGGGAGGTCGACACGGTGGAGTCGACCGGGGTGCTGGGTGCTCGTCGAGTTGTTCGACAGAGGACGTTCAGTCGAGGAGGGATGCTGCTGAGGTGCGGTGCATAGGCGGGGGTCCGGCGGTTCAGAGATGCTCCGGCGAGGGCTCCGGCGGGACTGGACAGGGAAGATGGCAGGAAGGGGAGGGATGGTGTCGGCTAATGTAGTTTAGGTTTTGGGTTTTTGTGATATGGATGAAAAAGTAGGAAAAGTTATTTTTATATGTAAAAAGTAGGGTTTTGGGGTTGACCTAGGGGATTGGGCTTGGTCAACATCTCCTTGGAGTGGGCCTTGGCTTCACATAGGGATGTTTGGAGGGCTATAATTTACATTGTTTAAAATGCAAGATTAGGGTTAAATGAGGGGGCGATGTTGTGTGTTGCACATTCCGAAAATCATGGGGAAAATTCATATGAAAAGAAAATGGGTTTCTTCATGCGTTGTGTCCAATGGTGTGGACACCTCAATGTGCTTTTGCATAAAAGCCCCCAATAATTGGAAAATTGCACGAAGATGGAAATTGGATTAAATTAATTAAAATTAATGCAAATGATTTTCTGGAATTAATTAGAAGTACATGGGGCTAAAATTAGGTGGGACACAAGTGTCATGGACATAGAAGACTCAGAATAGAATATTATCATAAATTGGGTTGCACAAAACGGGTCAAGATTGTGTCTCCAATTTCGATTGAAACGCACAAGGATACAAAGTTGAATTTATATAGAATTGAATAATAACGTCCGCGATGAATATTGTGCGACTAAGATGTAGCACAAGGGAGCATAATTATAAGTTACACAAAGGTCAGAAGAGAAGGCGGGCACGTCTAGGGCAAGGATGTGAAATTTGTAGGAAGGCAATGGCTAGTGTAGTGCTCCAATTATCGAAACAACGGTAAGGTGCACTAGGTGATATAAATATTACAAAATTAAATAAAATGTCGTGTTCTATTTATAATTGGATTCAAACTAGCCCAAGTCTCTTTATCTAAGCCAAGTAGGCCTAATTTTGGGTGAGGGGGTTTACAATCTACCCAACTTAAAATAATTTTGTCCTCAAAATTAAAATAAGGCATAATTTTGTTAATTCCTTCACATTCGCATATAAGGCAAGTCAATCGCAATCTCTTCCAAAAATTTAAAACCTATTCAATCCATCGCAATCACTTTCAAATTAAATTAACCATTGCTTAAATTGAAATTTAACATATTGTAATCTCTTTTCGATTTTTTTTTCAAATCATCGACATCCAAACTTAAGTCAATCCATACAACATCTTCAAGAATTAAATAACCCATACCAAATTTTTTACTACTATCTCCAACTATCATAATCTCCTTTAGAAAATTATTCTAATCAAGTCTTATTCTTATTCTCTACTTAAGAATTTTGTACTCTTCAAATTTTTAAATCAATTTACATCCTCAATATTTTAAATAGGTAATTCAACAATCAAAATTTAACCTTTAATCCAATCATCAAATTTGGAATTTAATCCGTCCATGTTCATATTTAGAGTTCTATTTATTTTCTCAAGATTTAAATCGATGATTCAACCTTCAATATTCAAAATTTAAATTATATGCTCAAAGTATAAATATTTGGTCCAAAATTTATTAAATACTCATCATCTAACTCCTTCTAAAATTTTCCACTTTTAAAATGACTTAATTTCACAATCTAATCTTACTTGATCACAATCTAAAAGTAATTCTCCTCAAGTTAACAATGCAACTTCTACCCAACTTAGAATTTGCCTATCTAGCATTCAAGGCTATACATTTACGAAAGATATTTCTCAAATTATTTACTCATGTTATTCAATCCTCAAAACTTTAATACCAAATATATCATATATGATATGCCCTTAATTAATTATAAAAGATAGTCACCTAGTAATATGATTGGCCTATGGGGTCTATCTAGTACTTTCTGTGTATCATACTTATACCAAGCACGAGCATTCATCTTTCCAAAATAGGGGGAATACGGAGATCAATAATAAAGAATTCAAGGGGGGTAATAGAATACAAGTATGGGAATTAAGGCGTTTAAAGAATTCAAAAGGGAATTGTCAAGGCAGGTGTAGGTTAAAATCCTATTTTGGTAAATTCTTATTAACATGCTCGTATCAGTACAATTATGTAACTGATACGATATGCTCAGACATGTCTAGAGGACAAGTACATTCGTCTAAGAAACTAATTCAATTTTATCTTAATCTACATAAGTAGTCATACGGAGAGCGAACCAAGCGCACTATGGTTTATCAGACCGTAATACGCTGATTTTGAAATATATTAGTGTGTATACCCAATAATACATATATCATGATCAAGCTCGATAAAAAGAGTAAGCTTGCAAAACTAGGCTATAATAGCGGCATAAGTCAAGGTAGTACAACAAATATAAATACGCTGGATTTATGATGAAAGAAGGTATATCATAATTCAAGTTCACAAAAAAGATAAGACTCTATAATCTCTACAATTGTCATACTAACTCCTTGTCTAAGTCGCTAGTCGACCAAATAGGGGTATGGGCCTCTAAGTTCTACATTCTGAATAAATACTATCGTCTTATGCTAGTATATAGTTAATGTCATTCAGTAACACTTCACTAATCGGTCAAAAGGACTATGTGATGCTAGGTTATGAGGCATACTGCCCAACTTAAAAGAATCAACTAATACTGTAACTGTCTTAAGGGGTTTCTACAAAATGACCTTGTCCTTGTGAATAAAGTAGAACTCTTATCAGGGTATACGAGGAAGGATCTTGGTATCTATTAGGGTATCCTTATTATATTATATAAATAATGGTCATCTTAAGTCCTAATCATAGTACTTATAGAACAAAGGTGTCAATATTAAGAATGGAAGGTTACTGGCTCTCAAGTGAAATAGAATATAACTTGTATCGAGGTGGGGTACAAATTATGTGATTCAAAACTAAAGGATAATCATAAAATCATAATCTAAACGAGCAACTTAACTATCAAGTTCTAACTACTAAGCACAAAATTTTAAACTTCAAGATTCACAACTATAATCCTAGCAACTATATATCTTAACATAAAAGAATAAAATCACGGCTTATAATCATAAGAGTTAGGTGGCACGACTTAAAAAGATGAAGAAAAAAAATTTTAGTCGGCGTACAAATAGCGAGCGTTAAGATTTCGGAGGAACAAGATATGATATTAAAATAGAGGCTTTTGATAACATCATGGTTCTCTAAGGAAATGTGGTATGCTAATATCTGTGTTCGATGTTTGATGGAGGAAAATATTATATTCATTCCCCTTGGCTTCCTAAGGTACTGTTCTGCTAATATTAAGATAAGAAGCTAAATTTATAGTTCTAATATTATCTTACTATGAAGGTTAGGTTCAGTCATAATGTTCAATCTTGGATTCCTATTGGTTCCTCAATACTAGGGTCAAACAATATGGTCAAATTTCTAACTAATTCTAGTAGCATCTACACTACTCTCAAGTCCTTCATAACTATATCAAGGGGTAATGGTCAATCAATTTATAGGTATGGAATGCTAGGGTTCATTAGGTATTCTAAACTTAATGATATGTCAATATTCTAGTTGTATTCTTAATAGGAAAGTTACCCTAATTATCATCCTAACACCAGGGATTCCTATATTCTAGGAGAATGCTACACTCAAGGAACTATTAGGGAAGCACATGAATCAAGCAGGATAAAGTTATTCAAATAGAACAGATTGGAAGGAAGATGAGTCATAGTCAAATGTGGATGAGATCCTATACTCTAATCCTATTTGCAGGCTTGCTCGGTATAGTAACATAACCGAGATAATATGCTCTCGACCTGCATGGGCCACCACTAAAAACATGTCATGCCCCAGTCCCAAAATATGTAGGACTAGGAATACATAAGCATGCCAGCCGCATGTATATGGCAACTCCAATATATGGAACCCATAACACACGTACACTGTAATATGAATAACAATTCACAGTGGTATATATATATGTCGCAGGGCATAACTAAATCTCATCCACAGAAAATCATAAATAAAATAAATAACCAATATCTATATAACTAGATCTCGATATGAAGTATCTAAGGATGATAGTCGGATGGAAACAAATCCACTGCCGAACTGGAATATAAAAGCAAATACAATATAAGTATAACAACTAACAATCACTAAGACTCGAAGAGAAGACCTCCTCGAAACATAAGTAACCAGTCCGGATCTGCGTTCCTGCGAATACTCATGAATATCTATACCTGGAAAGGGATCAGGTCCTTAGAGGGACATATCAAGATACATAGAAGCATGCCAATAAAGTACTGAAATAAAAATCCAATGGGTCACCTAACCGTCTAAGTGAATGCAGTTTAAGAACAACTTTCCCAATGCGTGGGCTATCTACCTAAAATGGGATTAGCGTGATTCTCTTGGAGATTCAGGGGCCTAAAAAGTATGTCGTCTTTTGAACGACAGATGCCGCCTGATAATATATAATATATAGTGGTCATCACGATCGTGCATCTCCGGCGGAGCGTACGGGTTACACAAGGAAAGTACAACGGAGCCCACACGCCATACTTGTTGTTCTCCCCACCCCATGCTCTAAGCATGTCATATCCATGACACGATAATACCTCTAATAACTGCCAAGTCTACTAGCATGCAAAGTTTCTAACAGCAGTTATCCCTAACGCACGTCCCACCATACGTTTAGGAGGCCAAACCCTGCACGCAGGTCCATGATCTATATGAGACTCACACTCGTGTAGCAGCTGTATCACAACCAATGAAACCTAATGATGCTTCATGATAATGGGGCGGTCTCATAAACAAGGTCAATGCATATACATAATAAAAATAGAATACGACGACACCGTCGTTGCACCCAAGTTTCCTTGGACGGGTAGTTTATATAGCAGTTAAAATAGATGAACTAAATGACAGAAATAAGATGCATGCAACATACGGAATATAAATTACAGTACAATAAAAAGGTATACTTGCTTGGCAAGAAGCTGCGTAGTACCAACAATATGCTCCTGAAGTCGCGTAGAACGATCCAATATCCTATATACATATAATATAATACAATATAACATCAGCCATTACACTAGCACATACACAACCATAATATACTGGACTCAGAGGGTACGCTAGGGGTGACACTGGTCATCTAGCAGGGTCAACTGCACGTCTAATTACGTGGGTGTCACATCTTCAAATGCTGTGCAAGATCAGACAGTCAAAATAATACGGGTCCCGCCAGTACGTCAGTGTACACAAGGCATTCAACTCACAAGTTCTCAGGGTCAACATGGTCAAGGTAAATACGTGATGATCCACGGCTATACCTAGGGTCATACAGTACATATATAAATATATTCATACTAGTATAGCATTTAATCGCTACACAGTATATACGTATATAGATATACCAAATTAAATAATATATATACACATACAAAATATATATATACCAAATTGATAATTACACGCATACGCGTACGTATACGTATACGAGTTTGGGTTCTCCGACACGGTCTAGAATCAACCAACTAACTGAACCAATATGCTAAAACCCTACACACAAGCACACATACGAAATAAGAAAGGAGGGGGACAGGTTCGAACCTCGGTGTTAGCGTGCACAGGTACGGGAATCGGGGGTGACTGCTGCAGGTGGTATTTGGCGAGGGTGACGGGTCCACGATGACGACGATGAGGTTGACGACGATGACGACGAGGGTGATGATGATTGAGGTTATGATGATGATGATGTAGGTGATAAAGGTTAATGATTAGGGTGATGAGGATGATTTGGGTGATGATGATGATGAGATAATGAGGGTGATGATGATGAGGGTGATGATGGTGATGATGATGATGATGATGATGATGGTGATAATGGGGTGATGATGATAATAATGATAATAATGATGATGATGGGGTAATGATGATGATGATGGTGATGATGGGGTGATCATGATGATGATTGGAGATGATGATGATGATGATGGGGTGTTGATGGAGGTGATGATGATGATAATAATGATTGGAGATGATGATGATGATGATGGTGATGATGGGTCGAGGTGGTCGTGGCTGGGATGAGGGAAGTCGGGGCTTCGACGAGGGGATGACAGGGAAGAGGGTAGAACGGGTTGGTTGCTGGGAGCAGTAGCCGGGGAAGAGGTAAACGGTGGTGGTGGCAAGGCGGTTCAGCAGCGGGTCATGGCTGCTGTGTCGACTCCGGCGAGGAGGAGGAGGACAGGAAAGAGGAGGCTCGGGTGGAGAGGTGGTGGTGAGCGGTAGTTGCAGAAGGTATAGCCGGAGGTTAATGGTGGTGATGGGTGGTAATGGTGGTGTTGATGGTGGTGTGCATCCGGTCGTGCACGGTCGAGGCGGAGGACAGGGAGGTCCGGTGAGGAGGAGGAGAAGGACGGAGGTCAGGGAAGGCTGAGGTCGAGGGAGGTCAGCTCGGTGGAGTCGGCCAGGGTTCTGGGTGCTCGTCGAGTTGGTCGACGGAGGACGTTCAATCGAGGAGGGATGCTGCTGAGGAGCGATGCACAGGCGGGGGTCCGGCGGTTCAAAGATTCTCCGACGAGGGCTCTGGCGGGATTGGACAGGGAAGATGGCAGGAAGGGGAGGGATGGTATCGGCTAATGTAATTTAGGTTTTGGTTTTTTGTGATGTGGATGAAAAAGTAGGAAAAGTTATTTTTATATGTAAAAAGTAGGGTTTTGGGGTTGACCTAGGGGATTGGGCTTGGTCAACATCTCCTTGGAGTGGGCCTTGGCTTGTCACGACCCGCACCCGGGGTAAGGGTACTAGTCGGAAACAACGCCCAGCCTACGCCGCAGAATCGGCGGTAGAACGCTGTCTAGAAAGTCTAACTAATATAATGAACCACCAAAAGATAGTGTACTCAATCACAGAACTAAGATAGAATGAACACGAATCAGATAAGAATAGAATAGTCATCAACTCATGAGTCTAAAATACATCAATAAGTCTGAAGAAATACAGAAATAAGCTGGAGACAAATCCAGTACAAAAGAATACTACGAAGCTACAACTCCAGGGTCAACTGTCTCAGTTGGGATAAGTCCCTCTTGAGCCAGGGTCTCCGAATCTAAACCCACAACATCCTGGGGTCCATAATAGGTAGGGTACTCCTCAGTGTCATCTGGAAAAATATATCCAGTCAGGAAAGGAGCAGAGTACATCTCTAACAGCAGTTTTAATCCATGATAAAAACTATGTAACAGTAAATAGCTGTGGATAAACAAGATGCACAAAATAGATACAAGAGATATATAGACAATAAGGAAATACTGGAAAGAAATACAATAATGAACAATATGCCAATGAAACAATAATACTAATGACTAAGTGTGTGAGTACTAGCTTAACATGTGATCGGCTTGGGCAAGATACAATGCGGCCTGGCTAATCATACGTGCGGTGCATGATCAACACTATTCGCTTACCAATACTTTATTCAATAGGGATTTGATCACATATCTATACTAATACTCCCCACCCCCAACTGGTATAATAGATCCAACCACGGTATGCTATGGCACTAGATTCCCCAAGAAGATAGCTAGTCTCCCCGAGAATCGGTGTCTGTACATGTACAAGATAACCAATAAAATAATACTTGCACCATATACACCATATACCAAGGAATAATATCTCATGACGAGATCCGGATATACCAATCCGTGTAACTATAGTGTCGAGAGAAACATGTAAATCTACACTAGATACAACGAACATAGAGGATATCATAAATGAGAAACTATCAGAGAATGTACTCGCCTGAAATCCAAAGAACAGTCTCACAGATGTCTGACTCGGTGCCTCGAAGACCTAGATATGGAATACCACATTAAAACAAGGTCCCGGAAAGAGAACAAGTCAAACTAGTCAACTCCTAGGTCAATAAATAAATTCTAAGTCAAAAGTCAACTATGGTCAACTCTAAAGTCAACTAAAGTCAAACATGGTCAAACCAAGGTCAACCTCACAAGAAATCAATATAAATAATATAGAAATAAAATACAATAATTTAGGAATCAAAATTAGATCCCAAAAGATACTCACACAAAGTATATTAATAATACAAATAATACATACTCTAATATAATATATAAACAACCAATATTTATACAAATAAAATAATATATTATTACAAATATTATACCTCACAAAACACATATATATACACATATATATATATACAATAATAATATATAAAATATAATTTAAAACTGCCAAAGCGTCACTGAAAATAGGGAGTTAAAAATATAATTTAATTAAAACAACTTATAGTGACAGTCTCAACTGTCACAGAAAATGTCGCAAAAGCCACTGTGTAATAAAACCCACTGCTGCTGCATTGGTGACAGTTAATCAACTGTCACCGAAAACTGTCGCCACTGCTGCTAAGAACCCCCCTGCAGCATTAATGACAGAACTGTCATTAATGCACAGTGGGCTACAGCGGCTGCTGCTGACTCGCCTATTTAGCGACAGTTTCACTGTCACAAACCCACTGTCACTAAAACACAGAAATATATATATATATATATAAATATATATATGCAATAATAATCACAATACATATATATAAATAAATAATTATATACTTATATATATATGCACATATAAACTTATAATTAAATACTAATAGTTACAACACATGCACATATTAATGTTCATATTTTACATGGCTAGAAGCACACCTAAAATATATACATTAATATACAAATAATTACATAATAATTATAAATAATATAATTACACAATTAAACACATAAATATATTTTATAAAATATTTATGTATAATTTATACTATTAACATAAGTACATATATAATTACATGCAAGAAAGCTACATATTATATTTGTACATCATATTAGCACACACAAAAATATATAGATCTATGCTACAATAATTACTATAATAAATACACAAAATAAATATATAATATCTATATATATTTACTAATTATAATTGAAGAATTTAAACCATACATAATTAGATCTATTCAAAAATCTACACAATTGGAGAGTATCACACCCTATCCCACTAGATCTAGGACACGCATGTGACACGAGTCCAACACACAACCAATTGTACCCTGAAGGATACAAACAAATCACAAATAATATTTATGAATAAATCAAAGTGTCAAAAGTAGATCTATGTGTCCGTGTCAAAATACGACATGTTCAAAGCCCCGTGTCGGAGGGAAAACCCCCAAAATGACACGTATCACCAAATAGTTGGGATACGAACCACATGTACCAAATTATGGACACGACACTAGCCCCAAACACATAAGCTCATGTCCAATTGATCTATAGGATCAATTGATACACACAACAAAATATAAATTCAGAATTCCAACAAAATTAACACAAAAAGCACCATAACTTTCTCCATGGGTCTCCTATGAACACAAAACAAAGTCCTATGGGTAGTACATACATATAGGTTGATTTTACATGATTAAATCTCAGATTTAGAAGCTATTTAAATGGGAAAATCTGAATTATACCTATTGGGAGATGGATTCCCAATGAAACCTCTAATTGAGAAGAACTTGCTTCCAAATTGTAGATCCTTGCTCCTCTTTGTAGATCCTTTCTTCCTTCTTCTAGATCCTTGCTTCTCAACTTTCTAATGGTGAATTGGAAAGAATTTGGAATGAATTTGGTGGAGAATTGGAATGGGAATGGAGGAAATTTGGGAGTGGGAAATTCTAGATCTAGATTTGGAATGAGAATGAGAGGAGAGAGAAATTTCTCCCCTCTTTTAATAGGCCAGCCTTGCCCCTCTCCCAAGCAATTGTAAAATATCCAATGTACCCCTTGGGGCCTCTCATGAAGAAATAATTAAGGAAGGAAGCTTCTAGTCTAATCACTTAATTAATTTAATCCATCTCCTTAACTATGGGCTTTCTAAATGGGCCAAATCTAACTATTTAATTCATGTTGGTCCATAGGTCCAAACTACACTAGTTGGGTCCACTAAAATAAGTCCAAAATAATTAAATAACACCCAACAACAATTAAATAATACAACAAAAATTATTTACCATGCACAATATTTATTTAAATAGGAAATTACTAAAATATCCTTTTTCCTAAAATGTGGTAGTGACAAGTCTACCCTCCTTAAAATAATTTCGTCCTCGAAATTTAAAGATAAAAACTACCCCCAGAAAAATCACAGAACAGAACTAAAGAATCATAATTAACTAATGAACAGAACATAACTAGAAAATAACATACCTCAAGGTACAAACAAATATGGATAACGCTCTCGCATGTCATCCTCTCTCTCCCAGGTAGACTCCCCCGGAGAGTGATGCCTCCATGCGACGCGCACCAAAGAAATAGTCTGGTTCCTCAGCACCTTCTCTCTCCGATCCAGAATCTCAACTGGCTGCTCTGGATAGCTAAGAGTAGGGCCCACCTCTATCTCCGAGTGATCCAATACATGACTAGAATCTGCCACGTATCGTCTCAACTGCGACACATAAAACACGTTGTGCACTCCCTCCAATGCAGGTGGCAAGTCTAGTCTATAAGCAACTGCACCGACCCTCTCTAGAATAGTGAAAGGTCCGATGAATCGCGGACTAAGCTTTCCGCCTCCACCGAAGCGAATCGTGCCTCGTGTCGGAGAAATCCTCAGAAACACCAAACCACCCACCTAGAACAAAACACCATCTTAAGAACTTAATCTATAACAAACAAGAACAAGCACAAACAAAATCTAAACTATACCTCAAACTCCAAAGGTCTCCGATAGCTATCGGCCCAATGCCGCTGTCTGTCCTGTGCCACTCAAAGTCTGTCTCTGATCAAATGAACCTTCTCTGCTGCATCTACAACCATCTCTGGCCCAAGCAAAATTCTCTCTCCAACATCGTCCCAAGACAAAGGAGTACGACACCTCCGACCATATAGAGCTTCAAAAGTTGACATCTCTATACTGGCCTGGTAACTGTTGTTGTAAGCAAACTCTACCAAATGGAGATGGTCCTCCCAAGAACCCCCGAAATCTAGTACACAAGTGCGCAACATATCCTCGAGAGTCTGGATAGTCCTCTCTGACTGCCCATCTGTCTGGGGATGATATGCAGTACTGAACTTGAGCTGAGTGCCCAAACTCTCCTGCAAACTCCTCCAGAAATGAGAAGTGAAACGACTATCTCGATCTGAGACTATGCTGATGGGAACTCCGTGTATCCTAACGATCTGCCTCACATACATCTCTGCCAGCTTCTCCGTAGACAAACCTACCTTGAAAGGCAAAAAGTGGGCCAACTTGGTCAATCTATCAACAATGACCCAAATCGCGTCTTTCCCTCCTGGAGATCGTGGAAGTCCGGACACAAAATCCATAGTAATATGTTCCCACTTCCACTCTGGAATGGGTAATGGCTGAAGTAAACCTCCTGGCCTCTGCCTCTTGGCTTTCACCTGCTGGCACACTAAGCATCTGGATACAAACTGTGCCACTTCCCTCTTCATGCCATACCACCACACACTCTCTCGCATATCCCGATACATCTTGTTAGCACCTGGATGTATGGAATACTGAGAGCGATACGCTTCCTGCAACACCTCCTCGCGCAACTCCCCATTAGGCACACACAATCTAACTCCATGCCTCAAGGATCCATCCTCTGCAATAGTAAAATCATCCTCCAATCCTGCTCTCACTTGAGCTCTGATACTCCTCAAGGATACATCATCATACTGTGCTGCCTTGATCTTGTCCATCAAATCTGAGTGTATCTGCAATCCCCACATCTGCATAGCACACCCTGGAACAATCACCTCAATGCCCAAGCTCTCCAAGTCCTCCAACAAATATCGATCCTGCGTCAAGAATATAGCTACCGGATACCTGCTCAAAGCATCGGCAACTACATTGGCTTTCCCAGGATGATATTGCAAAGATATATCAAAATCCTTCATCAATTCCAACCACCGACGCTGCCTCATGTTCAACTCCTTCTGCGTGAAAACGTACTTCAAGCTTTTGTGGTCTGTGAAGATCTCCACACGCTCTCCGTACAAATAATGTTTCCACAACTTCAGGGCGAATATGACAGCTGCCAACTCCAAATCATGGGTAGGATAGTTCTTCACATGAGGATGTTTGGAGGACTATAATTTATATTGTTTAAAATACAAGGCTAGGGTTAAATGAGGGGGCAATGTTGTGTGTTGCACATTCCAAAAATTATGGGGAAAATTCATATGAAGAAAAAATAGGTTTTTTCATGCGTTGTGTCCAATGGTGTGGACACCTAAATGCACTTTTACATAAAAGTGTCCAACAATTGGAAAATTGCACGAAGATGGAAATTGGATTAAACTAATTAAAATTAATGCAAATGGTATTCTGGAATTAATTAGAAGTATATGGGGCTAAAATTAGGTAGGACACAAGTGTCATAGACATAGAAGACTCAGAATAGAATATTGTTATAAATTGGGTTGCATAAAATGGGTCAAGATTGTGTCTCCAATTTTGATTGAAACGCACAAGGATACAAAGTTAAATTTATATAGAATTGAATAATAACGTCCGCGACGAATATTGTGCGACTAAGATGTAGCACAAGAGAGCATAATTATAAATTACACAAAGGTCAGAATAGAAGGCAGACATGTCTAGGACAAGGATATAAATTTTGTAGGAAGGCAATGGCCAGTGTAGTGCTCCAATTATCGAAGCAACGGTAAGGTGCACTAGGTGATATAAATATTGCAAATTAAATAAAATTTTGTGTTCTATTTCTAATTGGATCAAACTAGCCCTAGTCTCTCTATCTAAGCCAAGTAGGCCTAATTTTGGGTGAGAGAGTTTACACAATATCCTCGAGCCAATTATCAGCATAGATGATGCCGTCCGTCCCCTTGAAGACCCTAGGCTCTAGCTTCTTGAAGTCCTGAATATTGCCTGGTTGAAGCTGAGCAACCTGAGGAGCAACCTGATGCTGGACCGGAACTCCTCTCTCTACTACGGCACAAGCAAGTTGATGACCACTCTCGATGCCCTGCCGCAAGACATGGATCTGTCTCTGTTATGCCTCAGACTGAGCCCTCTGCACCTCCAATATCTCGTAAAACAGTGTGAACATTTGTGTCGCATCTGTCAGCGCGAAAGGTGGATGTGGAAGTCCCTCAGATACAGTTGAAACAGTCCTCTGAGTAGGAGGTGGACCTCCGAAAGCTGCTGACACTTTAATCACCGGAGAGGTGACTGGTACAGGTCCTCGGGACGTCGCAGACCTCTCAAAAGCTGCTCCCCTGCTGTAATCTAGTCTTAGGCGGCATCTTGAGATAAAGCAAAAGAAAGAATCACTATGGCACATAATGTAAGACACTCAATGAAGGACAATTTAAAGGTCAAATATCAATATCAAGGAAAATAATTGAACTGAATCAAAAGAGTTTTTCCTAGATGTGATCGAGTATTATCAGCCTATAGCCTATATCCTATATCCTGAAACAGGCTCGTAATAGCACTCAATTCAGAGAACCACTACAAATTGCACTAATTGTGACCTCAAAGACCTGCATAGGCCACAACTAAAAATATGTCACGACCCGCACCCGGTATAGGGATGCAAGTTGGGAACAACGTCCAGCCTACACCACAGAATCGACGATAAATGCTGTTTGAGTAATCTATCTAGCAATATAATAAGACACCAATAATATCACTATACTCAATCACAGATCTAAGATGGAGAATAGCACGAATATGATAAAAGAATATAATAGTCACAATACAACTCATGAGCCAAAATAATAACATCAATGAGTCAGAAAAATACTAAACAATATACTGGAGACAAATCCACTACAAAAGAATAACTAAGATACTATAAGTCCCGGGTCATCTGTCTCAGTCGGGATGAGTCCCTCCTGAGCCAGAGTCTCTGACTCTAAGCCCACAATATCCTGAGGCCCGTAATGAGTGGGTTAGCACTCCTCAGTATCATCTGAAAAAATATATCCAGTCAGGAAAGGAGCAGAGTACATCTCTAACAACAGTTCTAATCAATGATATAAACTATATAACAGTAAATAGATATGAATATACAAGACGCAGCAATAGATACAAGAATATGCAATAAGGAAATACTGGAATAAATACAAGAATGAACTATATGGCAATGAACAAGAATACTAATGACTAAGTGAGTGAGTACTAGCTTTAACATGTGATCAGCTTGGGAACTCGCACAAGGAACTTGCACAAGGATAAGGGCCTGGCTAGTCATACGTGCGGTGTATGACCAACACCCACAAGGAACAAGACATGAACAAGGAGGTTATGATCACATATCTACACTAAAATACTCCCCACCCCTGACTGGTATAGTGGATCCAACCATGGTACGCTATAGCACGGGATTCTCTACGAAGATAGCTAGTCTCCCCGAGAATCGATGTCGGTACATGTACAAGAAATAAGAAAACAAGGATTGCACAAGATCACCATATATACCAAGGAATAACATCTCATGACGAGATCCGGATATACCAATCCGTGTAACCATCGTGTCAAGAATCAAGGATATCTACACTAGATACAATAAACATAGAGGATATCATAAATAAGAAACTATCAAAGAGTATACTCCCCTGTAGTCCAGTAATTAGTATCACAGATGTCTGGTATGGTGCCTCAAAGACCTAGATATGGAATATAATATCAATACAAGGTTTCGAAATAAAAATAAGTTAAACTAGTCAACTCCTAGGTCATAAAGCCATTTCTAAGTCAAAATAGTCAAACTAGGTCAACTCTACATTAAACTGGTCAAACTTGGTCAAACTACCTATTTTTAGGTTGCATGAGTGTATCTTTACGATATTGGGTCCATACACTATGAATCTAGGCCAAATAAGCTAAACTAGGATACTAAGATATCGTATCGCAAGATACACAAACAAGTAGATATGAAATAACATATATGCATATTCAATCAATAATATATACCCTAATCCTAATTACAAATGCTAAGTGGATACCTTGGCATTAAACCCACTCGGTATCGCACCACTAAACACTCATCTTGATACCCCAAACAAATGCCTAGGGTATCCCTCAAAACCTTGGTTTTTACCTTGGTATCTCAAGGTAAATGTGACTCTAGTATATATTATCTACCCAATCTAACTATATACTAATAGGTATATATATCAATCCAATTTAAACTACTAATACGTACTTATACCGACTACTAGTATTTACTAATATGAATTTAAATACTAACTACCATGCTATATTAACTATCAATACAACTAATACATATATATATATATATATATATATATATATATATATATATATATATATATATATATATATATATATATATATATATATATATATATATATTACAAATAGCTATGAACAATGGAAATTGGATCTAGAATGCAATACAAAAAATACGTGGAGTGCATCGCACCCGTATCACACTAGATCTATGATACGCTTGTGATACGAGTCCACCACACAATCAAACGTACCCCGAAGGATACAAGCAAGTCTAAATTACTATTTATAAATAATACAAAGAGTCAATTACATATCTACGTGTCCGTGTCAAAATATGACATGCACAAAGTCCCATGTCGGAGGAAAAACCCGCAAATCAATACGTATCACCAAATTGTTGGGATACGACCTACACGTATCTAATTATGGACACGATACTAGCCATAAACAAACAAATATATGTCAATTTGGTCTATATGACCAATTGACAAACACAACAAGTGTCAATCTCGGAATTCTCCGAAAATTGACAAAAAAAAGTACCATAACTTTCTCAATAGGCCTCCTATGAACCTAATTCTAATTTCTATGGGTAGCCTATGCATATGGGGTAGTTTCTCATGGTTAAATCTCAGATTTAAAACCTAATTAAAGAGAAAAAACTGAATTGTACCTATTGGGAGATGGATTCCTAATGCAACTTCCAAATTTGATGAAATTGGCCTTCAACTTGTAGATCCTTGCTCCTCTTTGTAGATCCTTGCTTCATCCTTCTAGATCTTTGCTCTACTAGCCTCCAATGGTGATTTGGAAATGAATTAGGATAAAATTTGGTAGGGAATTTATGTGAAAATAAAAGAATTTGGTTGAGAAAAATTCTAGATCTAGATTTGAAATGAAAAGAGGAGAGAGAAACTTTTCCCCTCTTTTAATATAGGCCAGCCACTCTACCCCTTCCCCAAGTCACTATGTAATATCTATATACCCCTTGGGGCCTCTCATAAAGAAATAATTAAGGAGAGAATGTTCTAGTCTAATGGTTTAACTAAATTAATCATCCTCCAAATGAATGGGCTTCTAATTGGGCTCAATTCTAACTAATTATAAATGTTGGTCCATGGATCTAATCTAAACTAGTTAGGTCTACTAGCACAAGTCCAAAACAATAAATTAACAATCTAACAATAATTAAATAATAAAATAAATAATTATTCATCATGCATAATATTTAATTAATTATAAAATTACCAAAATACCCTTTCCTAGAAAATGTGGTAGTGACAAGTCTAGTCTGCAGGTGTAATCCCCCTCACCCAAAATAGGTATTTTATGTATATTTTATATTATTATATTTATTATAGATAATGAATTTCTTTAGAATATTCTATTAGTTAATTAGAAAATAAATTTCTTGATATATTTACTTATATAAATATTTATTTAGAATTAATTTTAGGCTATTTTAGATTTTTGGAGAATTTTCTAGAATTTTTGGTAATTAAAACCTAGGAAACATAAATTTTTAGGACTTTCATGATTTACTATGAGACTATACTTGAATATTGTTACTACAAAACATTTATTTTAGAGTTAAAATATTTAAATATATTTTTCTGTAATTTATTTAGAATTTTAAGGAATTATTGGATTTTTGGAATTATTGAGGATTATTTGGATATATAAAGTCTTAATATCAGATAGATGCTAATTTAGTGTTAATAGATATTAATAAGATTATATATAAATTATTTGTATTATTTTTAATTCTATTTAAGATTATAAACTATTGAGATAAATTTAAACTATATTTAAATTAATTCAAATCTTGAGCCTACTAAGAAAATAACTTCATGCATATCCTATCCTTATTTAAACTGATCCTAATCGTATCCAAATTAGTCAATCCTAGTCATATTCAATTAAATAGTTCCACCATTATAAATACCTATTAGACTTATGGAATAAACTCATCTTTCATATTTTTTTTCCCCAATCTTCTCTCTTTTTTGTCCAAAAAATAGTCAAAATTCGTCATAAATTCAGCCTCATTTTCTAGTAGTTATGACGACTTAAAAAGACGATATCTCCTAGCTCCGGACTCCAAATGCGCTCCAGTTTTTTTAGAACCATATCAAGGTTAGTTTTATAAATATATAAATTATTTTAATAATTTCAGAACCTATTTTTCCAAAAAATTCTAAAAGTGCCAGTTATCCGAAATCAAACGTATTTTCGTGTTTTCGAGATTTTGGGAGATCCCAAACTCAAAATTATGAGCCGTTTGAAGTTTCGAAAAGCTGACGTGATGAACTTCCATAAAATTATTTTTCCAGAATTTAACATGCAAGTTTAGTCTACTTTAAAATTTGTGTAACATAGACGTAAATTTAAAACCACCAAAAACTATCATCTGTGCGCCCTTGTGGCCATAACTCTTTACCGACTTATGATTTTATGAAACCATCAATTCTGGTATTTATGTAGTATTAAAATCTATAGTATTCTACATACAAATCCAAGATTTGAGTCATTTGACTTTTTGGTCAATGGATTGCCTCGATTTGCGTGTCACAGATCACAAATCCGTAAAGTTGACTTTATTTGGACCAAAATTAAGGTTTAATAATAAAATCAGATTATAATAAGATTAAAATACTATTTTAGGTTATTTTATTCAGAATTAAAATAGATTAAAATGGAGGAACCTATTCATCCACTTTTGTAACCTAACTTGTTTAATTTATGTGACGGGTAGATCGGACGACGCCTTGAGTTGGGACTTCATTCTTTTTCAGAGAAATCAATTATACCTTGCCTTGTTGTACTGTTTAAATTGAGTTATTATTTAGTTGCATGTTTATTTGTTTTATTATTATATAATTGTGTGCGTCCGAGAAAGACTCGGGTGCAGTCAACGAAGGCGTTGATGTTAGGGTTTGTGTCTGACCTTGTGTCTAGTGGACGCACCTAAAATTATGGAGTTATCAGTATGACTCCCCAGGCCTTGACACGTATTATTACACGTCATAGAGTGAGTTCATGTAGGGACGCGTGCTTCATACTCGACTGGCCATCGGTGTGAGCAGCACGTGTGACGGTATTTAGCTTAGTTGTTTATTTTTTTAGCGACTTGTATTATAGTACGAGATGTTCACGTCGTGTTTGTGACTTGTACATTGGTATTGGGCGGAGAAGACAATTAGTAGGCGTATGGGACAGACATTTGGCTGTCGTAGTTTTAGTGTAACCTACGGGGCCGTGAGCCTCAGTGTTATCCGGTTCTGAGATATGTGTTACCCGGTTATGGGCTCAGTATTACCCGGTTATGGGCGTATATGCTTGTCGATACATCCTGCAGAGGTTACTAGCTGCGCACTATCATGATCGGTGATGTAGTCAGCATATACTTCTGGCATTCAGTTTACAGCTAATGCCAGATACTTAGCCTCTGGCTTGACGCTACGCTTTATACCTTTTACCTACCCATACGTACCAAAGTTGTCTTCAAGTGCATTTCACTTAGCTGGTTAGTTCACCCTCGAGTTTTTACAGTATTTACTTTATGGCATGCTTCTATATATCTTGTTATGTCCCTCTGAGGACCTGGTCCCTTTCCAGGTGTAGACGATCATGACTATTCGCAGGAGCAAGGATCAGGACTTGCTACTTATCTCTCTTTTGAGGAGGTCTTCTCTTCGAGCCCTATTGTTCATTAGATGTACTTATTATACTTATTATATTTACTTTTATATTCTAGTTTGGTAGTGGATTTGTCTCCACCCAACTACTTATTCTTATCAAGCATCTTATACTTGATTCAGTTATATAGTTGATTGGTTATTCATTTATATTTGATTCTGTGGATGAGATTTAGTTATGCCCTGTGACTTGTGATAATTATATACCACTTGTGAATTATTGTTCATAATACAACGTACGTATGTGTTATGGTTTCTATATATTGGAGTTGCCATATACATACAGTTGGTATGCTTACGTATTCCTAGTCCTACCTATTTTGGGACTGGGGCGTGACAACAGGCCACTGCACCGACCTTCTCTAGAACACTGAAGGGTCCGATGTACTATGGACTAATCTTTTCGCCTGTACCAAAGCGAATGGTGCCCCATGTCAGAAAAATCCTCAAGAAAACTAGATAGCCAACATAGCACAAAATACAGCCTTAGCACTCTAACTAAAACAAGCAATCATAAGTAATGCAAAACAAAATCTATACCTCAAACTCCAATGTTCTCCGGTGGCTATCGGCCCAATGTCGTTGTCTGTCTTGTGCCACCTGAAGTCTATCCCTGATGAGCTTCACCTTCTCAGCGGCATCTATGACCATTTCTGGTCCCAATAAATCTCTCTCACCAATATTATCCAATGATAACAGAGTGCGGCATCTTCGTCCATATAATGCCTCAAACAGTGATATCTCTATACTGGCCTGGTAGCTGTTATTGTAAGAAAACTCTACCAGGTGAAGATGATCCTCCCAAGAGCCTCCAAAATCCAAAACAAAAATGTGTAGCAATATCCTCAAGAGTCTGGATAGTCCTCTCCGACTATCCGTCTGTCTGAGGGTGATATGCGATACTAAACTTTAGCTGGCTGCCTAAGCTAGCCTGCAAACTCCTCCAAAAGTGGGACATAAAGTGACTATCCCGATCCGAGACTATCCTCATAGGAACTCCATGTAATCTGACTATCTGATGTACATACATCTCCGAGAGCTGCTCCGTAGATGTACCCACTTTGAATGGTAGAAAGTGAGCTGATTTAGTCAACCTGTCTATGATGACCCAACTCGCTTCTTTACCTCCTGAAGAACGTGGAAGCCCCGATACAAAATCTATCGTCACATGCTCCCACTTCTACTCTAGGATGGGTAAAGGCTGAAGAAATTCATCTGGCCTCTGTCTCTCTGCCTTTACCTGTTGGCAAACCAAACATATGGATACGAAGCTAGCCACCTCCCACTTTATACCATACTACCAAACATGCTCTCTCATGTCCCTATACATCTTGTTGGCACCTGGATGCATAGAGTACTAAGATCGATGTGCCTCCTGAAGAACCTTCGTGCACAATGCTCCACTCGGCACACACAATCGGGTACCATGCCACAAAGATCCATCATCTGCAATACTGAAGTCCTCTGCCAATCCCATCCGGACCTACGCTATGATGCTTTTCAGAGACTCATCCTCGAATTGTGCAGCTCTGATCCGATCCATCAACTCTTACTGTACTTGAAGTCCCCATATCTGTGCTACAACTCCAGGAACTAGCACCTCAATACCCAAGCAATCAAGATCGGCCAATAAATGTCTGTCCCTCGTCAAATACATAGCTACTAGATACCTGCTCAAGGCATCCACGATTACGTTGGCCTTTCTTAGATGGTACTACAAAGCAATATCTAAGTCCTTCATCAACTCCAACCACTGCCGCTGCCTCATGTTGAGCTCTTTTTGTGTAAACACATAATTCAAGCTCTTGTGATCTGTAAAGATCTCTATCCGCTCTCCATATAGGTAGTGCTTTCATAGTTTAAGAGTAAAAATAACTGCTGCCAACTCCAAGTCATGGGTAGGGTAATTTTTTTCATACGGGCATAATTGCCTGGAAGCATAGGCAATCACCTTCCCGTTCTATTGTAACACACAACCCAAACCCTTACTTGATGCATAACTATATATAGAAAATCTTGCTATATCTGATGGCAATGTCAACACTGGATCTGTAGTCAACCTCTTCTTTAGCTCCTCAAAAGCAGACTGACAATCCACAGTCCAGATGAACTCGATGTCCTTCTTGGTTAGTATAGTCATTGGCTCCATAATTCTGGAAAAATCCTGAACAAATCTCCGATAATAGCCTGCCAATCCAAGAAAACTCCTGATCTCCGCCACTGAACTCGGGATAGACCATGACTCAACTGCTAAAATCTTCTTTGGGTCTACTGAGATTCTGTCTCCTGTAATCACATGCCCAAGGAATTTAATCTTATCAAGAAAGAACTCACACTTCGAAAGCTTGCCATAAAGTTTCTCCTTCCTGAGGGTCTCCCAAACTATCCTCAGGTGTTTCTCATGCTCCTCCGGGGTCTTTGAATAAATTAGTATATCATCAATGAATACTTCCATAAACTAATCCAAGTACTGATGAAATACCTTATTTATCAGATTCATGAATACCGTTGGGGCATTGGTCAACCCAAATGGCATCACCAAGAACTCAAACTGCCCATACTGAGTTCTGAAAGCTTTCTTCGGAATATCTTCCTTCTTTACTTTTACTTGGTGGTACCCCAACCTTAAGTCTATCTTCGATAATACCTTCGCCTCGCTCAACTGATCAAATAAATCGTTAATCCACGACAACGGGTATTTGTTCTTGATAGTGAGGTTGTTGAGTGCCATGTAGTCGATACAGATACGTACTGACCCATCCTTCTTCGATACAAATAATACCAGAGCACCCTACAGTGATGAACTGGAGCGGATGAAGCCCTTGTCCTGCAACTCATCCACCTGCTTCTTCAACTCTACCAGTTCGCTGTTGTTCACTCTATAAAAATGTTGTGATATCGGCTCTGCGCCTGGTACCAAGTATATAGATAACTCCACATCTCTGTCTAGTGGTGTCACGCCCCAGTCCCAAAATACGTAGGACTAGGATACGTAACCATGCCAGCCGCCTGTATATATGGCAACTCCAATATATGAAAACCATATATACGAGCGTACGCTGTATAATGAACAGTAATTCATAAGTGGTAAAACTATCACCAGTCACAGGGTAATATCTAAATCTCATCCACAGAAATCAAATATGAATGAATAGCCAATAACCATGTAACTAAATCTCAATAACAAATATCTAAAGAATGACAGTCGGATGGAAACAAATCCACTGCAGAAATATAATATAAAAGGAACCAGAATACACACCATAAAGAACAACATCTGACAATCACGAGGCTCGAAGAGAAGACCTCCTCGGAATATACGTAACATGTCCGGATCTGCTCTCCTGCGAATACTCAAGAACATATACACCTGGCAGGGGACCAGGTCCTCAGAGGGACATAACAAGATACAAAAAATCATGCCATAATGTAAATACTGAATAAATAAAGGGGGGTGTGCTAACCATCTAAGTGAATGTAATTTAAAGACCTGATAGTACGCATGGGAATGTGTAGGCATGACATATGCTGACGTAATTCACCAATCGTCATGACTGGCTAGTATATGTGTCATATGCCCCTGGACACACGGGTAACTCTGCAATCGTCCATCTCTGAGGAGCATGGAACGAAGGATATAACAACAAGGAGGGGGTGTCCCATATGTCTACTAGTATCTTTCCTGCCCAATATAGATGTACAAGTCGTGAAAACGATGTGGACATCTCCTACTATGATGCAAGTCTCAATAAAATAACAACTAAGCTAAATACCTTTACACGTGTTGCTCACACTGATGGCCAGTCGTGCATGAGGCACGCATCCCTACATGAACTCACTCTGTGACGTGTAATGATACGTGTCAAGGCCTGGAAAGTTATATCAATAACTTCACAACTTTAGGTGAGTCTACTAGACACTAGGTCAGACACAAGTCCTAACGTCAACGCCTTCGTTGACTGCACCCGAGTCTGCTCGGACGCGCACATTTATATAATAAATAAATATGTAACTAACAATAACTGAATTTAAACAGTACAACAAGACAATGTATACTTGCCTGGCAAGAGCTGCAAAATACAATGTCCAGATGTCAAATGCCAAGAAGTCAGAAACTATGGCCTCAGAAGGAAAGTCTCCGGATGCTGAAATAAACATCACTAACAGTCTCAGAAAATATCAAATATCTAGAAACACCTGTCCTTAAGTCCAATTTGGACACAGGGGCAAAAATGACAGTTTTCGATCAAAGTGGGGTCCACATGTGGGCCGCTTTGCACCGAAAAATGTGTCAGGGTCAAAGGTCTCCAAATTTGCCAAACTTAGTGTCAACAAGTCCAGAACGTCGATACGAACCCAACGGAATGTCCAGATCTGGATTCCGATGTGCCGATCACAAAATTGCCTGTCAAGTGGAGCCTGTGGGGCCCACGATACGTAATTTTGTCAACGTTCTCAGAATCGAACCAAACTTGGCTCACAGGATCAGCGTATTGCTACGAGTCCGATGGTGCAAGTCTCGTTTCGATCCGACGTGTGTACACAAAGTTACAGCGTGTTCCAGAATTGACGGATACGGGGCGGTGTCGGCGGATACGGGTTGATTCCGGTGTGCACGCACATCCGAATCAACTTCTGCGAAATCCCGCACGTCCGTATCAACGGTGCGCACATTTTGGTAAAGACCGCATGCGACCAAGTCATCCCATTTGGCGGGGCGTACTCAGTTCCGGGGAGAATCGGGTCGTTGTTTTTCCTATTTTTGGATCGCGGTTCGCGATCGCCACAGGACGCGATGCTCCGAGCGGTTTGTACGGGCACCGAGGGGGTCACACAGCCTACTCGATGCAACTGACGGAATTAAAAACAGAACTACGAGGAGATAGATATGAGTACCTGAATAGGGCTCCAGAAACTTGCGTTTCTCGTGTCCGACACGTGTCCGACACGTGTCAGGGTCAGGGACGGCTGTATCCGTGTCCTCCCTAGGGCATCTGAACGCTGGGGTATCGCCGGAGTCGATTGGCCTCGACGGGGCGAGCTGCTCGGCTGAGTCGCGGGGGACGCACAGGCGGTCGGGGGAGTTTGTCGAGGAGAGGGAACTGAGGAGAGAGGGAGAGGGGAGGTGGAGGCGGGCTGAGAGAGGGGAGGTGGAGGCGGACTGAGAGAGGGGAGGTGTCTAGGACAGGTGCACAAAGTTCAGAAAAATAGTCTGGTATGTCTAGGACAGGTATGTGAACTTTGTTCGGGGATAACAGTCAAGCTAAAGCTCCAAATAATTAGGAGATGGACAGGTGCACAAGTCAACAGGATATGTAGGAAAATAAATTAAAATATTGCCATAAATCCTAAATTGTTAAAATAATCCTAAAAAATACTGAAATCTGGTCGAGGGGATTTACAATCTACCCAACTTATAAAAATTTCGTCCTCAAAATTAAAACTAAGCCGGGGTAGAAGTCAAAGATGGCATAAGATATAATTTAATAAAGTAATTTATATCTTGGTTTACGAATAGGTTCGAAAAATGTTTATGCATGTCGTCCACACGCTCCGAAGTAGATTCTCCTGGCGCGCCATGCTTCCATGCTACACGGTCCAAGGGAATAGACTGATTCCTCAATACCTTTTTCTCGATGATCAAGGAATCCCATGGGTTGCTCTTGATACGACATGCTCGGCCTAATGGTGATCTCCGAATGGTTAAGAACATGACTGCTGTCTGTCACATATTGTCTGAGTTGCGACACGTGGAATACATCAAGTATTTCCTCAAGTGAAGGTGGTAGCGCAAGTCGATATGCCACTACTCCCACTTTTTTTAGCACGTCAATGGTCCAATATACCTTGGACTCAACTTGCTGTGTCCTCCGAATCGAATGGTGCTTCTAGTAGGTGAGATCTTCAAGATGACATGATCGTCCTCTTTGAATTCCAAGGGACGATGATGACGTTCTGCCCACTGCTTCTGTCTGTCTTGTACTACTTGCAAGTGTCCTTGTATTTACTTAACTGTCTCTACGGGGTTAACCATCCACTCTGGTCACGCGAATCCTTGTCTGGTAGAATGCTGACTGGTATGCCGTACAATCTTACGATTTGCCTCATATATAAGTAATGTCTTCATAGCTTCAGAGTAATTACGACGGTTGCAAGTTCCAAATTCTTCTCATGTACTCATAATTGTCTAGATGCATATACCATTACCTTGTCATCCTGTATTAATACGCATCCCAAACTTTTTCCTGATGCGTCTGTAGATCACAACCGCCTGATCCGGATGGAATAGTCAATACGGGTGTTGTGGTCAGTCGCTTCTTCAACTCCTTGAAAGAGGCTTGACACTCGATGGTCCATAGGAATTCTTAATCCTAACAAGTCAACCTAGTCATAGGTGCTGCTATCCTTTCAGGAGTCAATCAATTGTTTATCCAGGTGAAATCCATTTAGACTCCTGTCAACAAAATAATACATTCCTTCATTGTAACACTTTGAACAAAGTTACGAGGCAAAATTTTCATGCTGCCATAGTGATGCACGTACCAGGAAAGTAGGTAGGTAGCGAAGGTCATTCTTAAAGATAGCACCGTTTATAACTGCAATCTAATCTAATAATAGGGTTTGGTAAATACCCAAGAAACAAACAGAAATGGCTACAGAACAATACACTTTGTATTTATAATCAAGAGTTCAAGGGGGAGGTAATAGATTAGAAGTGTGGGGATCAAGGCGTTTAAAGAATTCAAATGGGAATTGTCAAGGCAGTTGTGGATTAAAATGCTATTTTGATAATTCCTATTCACATGCTCATATTAGTACAGTCATGTAGCTGATACGATATGCTCAAACATATCTAGAGGGTAAGTATATTTGTCTACTAATCACTATATATCTCAATCCACGTAAAGTAGTTATGCGAAGGGCGAATCAAAATGCACTAAGGTTGATCAGACCATAATACACTGATTCTGAATAGACAATTGTATTAGTGGGGTGGATCAGGCCCCAATAACACATGTGTCATGAACAAGCTCGATAAAGAATAAGCTTGCAAAACTAGGCTATAAAAGCAGTATAAGTGAAGGTAGTACAGTAAATATAAGTACGCTTGATTATGATATGAGAAATTACAAACAATTCACAATCACAAAAAAAATAAGACTCTACAATCTCTACAGTTAATATTCTAACTTCTTCCTAAGTTGCCAGTTGACCCAAAAGAGGTATGGTCTTCTAAGTTCTACAATCTTAATATACACTATAGGTCGTCCGTATAAAATAGAGATTTCAAGAAAGTCTGCATAAAGCAAGGGTTCGAGGTTGTCTGCGTAAAGCAGAGATAAAATAATTTGGCGTAAAGCATGGCTTCAGAGCTATCCGCGTAAAACAGAGAAGCGTAAGGTAGAGCTTCAGAGCTGTCCGCGTAATAAGTCTGTGCGTAACAGTTTTGCGCTAAAATTTGGGCCTAAAATTAGCGTACGTAAGGTTTGTATAAAAGTTTGCCTGCGTAAAGTTTTGCCTAAAAGGTTTGCGTAAAATCTCCTGCATTGCAGCGTAAAGTTGTACAAGATACTCATGAGTTTGTCAGTCAAAATTAGTGAATCCTGACAACTGACAAAAGTACTTGTACAACGATCGAGTGGACGGTTTGTGATGATGAATTTGCACGGGGACCCAGGTTGTCGTTTAGTGACTTTATTGGATACAAGTCATTTACGCTTGAGGTGAGACAAAACCAGATGTCCTGTCAAAAGCTGTTTCTTTTTGCACAGGGCTCGAGGCGTATCTCTGCCTTTAATGCACAAGATTTGGTCATGGCTGGGGAAAGCTAAGGCTGTGAAAAAATACACTCACATCCTATCATATGTTCTACGCCTAATCAGGTGACTCTAGGCTGGTTATCTGTTCTTTATGAATCATCAGGTTTACGTAGGGCAGTTACCTACGTGGTTTTTAGGACGTCCTATGCAGGATAAGGAATACTAAGGGAAAGTGGATAGCAGTTATTATAACTGCAGTGTAAAGGAGATAATCTTCTGCATAATTGGTGTTTATGCTAACTAGGCAGTTGTTTGGTTTCTATGCAACCAAGAGTCAATTGGCTTTTACGCTAACAAGGGTAAAGAGTTTCTGGCGTAACACTGGGTTTATCTAAACATAGGATGAGGTTTCAGTCCTAGTATTCAACTTTGGATTTCTATTGGTTCCTTAAGACTAGGGTCAACATTATGGTCAAATCTTTAACTAATCCTAGTAGTGTTTATACTACTCTCAAGTCATACATAAATACGTCAAGGAACAATGATAAGTTAATCTATAGGTAGTGAGGCTAGGGTTTATTAAGTACTATGGAAGACTAGGGTTTATTTAGTAATATGGAAGACTATGGTTCATTTAGTAATCTGAACTTAATAATGTGTCAATGCCCTAGTTGTGTTCTTAATAGGAATACAACTCTAATTAGCATCCTATCAACAGGGATTCCTATATTCTAGCAGGGGCTATACTCGAGGAATTATCAGGTAAGCACATGAATCAAGCAGGATGCAATTATGTAAGTAGGACAGACTGGAAGGAAGATAAGTCATAGTCAATTATGGATGAGATCCTATAATTTAATCCTAGGTGCAGGCTTGCTCGGTACAGTAACGTAACCGAGACAATATGCTCTGACCTGCATGGGCCACCACTAAAAATATGTCACGCCCCAGTCCCAAAATACGTAGGACTAGGATACGTAACCATGCCAGCCGCCTGTATATATGGCAACTCCAATATATGGAAACCATATATACGAGCGTACGCTGTATAATGAACAATAATTCATAAGTGGTAAAACTATCACCAGTCACAGGGTAATATCTAAATCTCATCCACAGAAATCAAATATAAATGAATAGCCAATAACCATGTAACTAAATCTCAATAACAAATATCTAAAGAATGACAGTCGGATGGAAACAAATCCACTGCAGAAATATAATATAAAAGAAACCAGAATACATACCATAAAGAACAACATCTGACAATCACGAGGCTCGAAGAGAAGACCTCCTCGGAATATACGTAACATGTCCGGATCTGCTCTCCTGCGAATACTCAAGAACATATACACCTGGCAGGGGACCAGGTCCTCAGAGGGACATAACAAGATACAGAAAATCATGCCATAATGTAAATACTGAATAAATAAAGGGGGGTGTGCTAACCATCTAAGTGAATGCAATTTAAAGACCTGATAGTACGTATGGGAATGTGTAGGCATGACATATGCTGACGTAATTCACCAATTGTCATGACTGGCTAGTATATGTGTCATATGCCCCCGGACACACGGGTAACTCTGCAATCGTCCATCTCCGAGGAGCATGGAACGAAGGATATAACAACAAGGAGGGGGTGTCCCATACGTCTACTAGTATCTTTCCTGCCCAATATAGATGTACAAGTCGTGAAAACGACGTGGACATCTCCTACTATGATGCAAGTCTCAATAAAATAACCAACTAAGCTAAATACCTTTACACGTGTTGCTCACACTGATGGCCAGTCGTGCATGAGGCACGCGTCCCTACATGAACTTACTCTGTGACGTGTAATGATACGTGTCAAGGCCTGGAAAGTTATATCAATAACTTCACAACTTTAGGTGAGTCTACTAGACACTAGGTCAGACACAAGTCCTAACGTCAACGCCTTCGTTGACTGCACCCGAGTCTGCTCGGACGCGCACATTTATATAATAAATAAACATATAACTAACAATAACTGAATTTAAACAGTACAACAAGGCAAGGTATACTTGCCTGGCAAGAGCTACAAAATACAATGTCCAGATGTCAAATGCCAAGAAGTCAGAAACTATGGCCTCAGAAGGAGTCTTCGGATGCTGAAATAAACATCACTAACAGTCTTAAAAAATATCAAATAGCTAGAAACGCCTGTCCTTAAGTCCAATTTGGACATAGGGGCAAAAATGACAGTTTCCGGTCAAAGCGGGGTCCACATGTGGGCCGCTTTGCACCAAAAAATATGTCAGGGTCAAAGGTCTCCAAATTCGCCAAACTTAGTGTCAACAAGTCCAGAACGTCGATACGAACCCAACGGAATGTCCAGATCTGGATTCTGATGTGCCGATCACAAAATCGCCCGTCAAGTGGAGCCTGTGGGGCCCACGATACGCGATTTTGTCAACATTCTCAGAATTGAACCAAACTTGGCTCACAGGACCAGCGTATTGCTACGATTCCGATGGCGCAAGTCTCGTTTCGATCCGACGTGTGCACACAAAGTTACAGCGTGTTCCAAAACTGACGGATACGGGGCGGTGTCGGCGAATACGCGTTGATTCCGGTGTGCACGCACATCCGAATCAACTTCTGTAAAATCTCGCATGTCCGTATCAACGGTGCGCACGTTTTGGTAAAGACCGCGTGCGACCAAGTCGTCCCATTTGGCGGGGCGTACTCAGTTCCGGGGTGAATCGGGTCGTTATTTTTCCTATTTTTGGATCGCGGTTCGCGATCGCCACAGGACGCGATGTTCCGAGCTGTTTGCACGGGCACCGAGGGGGTCACACAGCCTACGCGATGCAACTGACGGAATTAAAAATGGAACTACGAGGAGATAGATATGAGTACCTGAACAGGGCTCCAGAAACTTGCGTTTCTCGTGTCCGACACGTGTCCGACACGTGTCAGGATCAGGGACGGCTGTATCCGTGTCCTCCCTAGGGCATCTGAACGCTGGGGTGTCGCCGGAGTCGACTGGCCTCGACGGGGCGAGCTGCTCGGCTGAGTCGCGGGGGACGCACGGGCGGTCGGGGGAGTTTGTCGAGGAGAGGGAACTGAGGAGAGAGGGAGAGGGGAGGTGGAGGCGGGCTGAGAGAGGGGAGGTAGAGGCGGACTGAGAGAGGGGAGGTGGAGGCGGACTGAAGTCGGGGGTCGACGGCCGAAGATGATGATGGTGGTGGTGGCGGGTGATGATGATGGTGGTGGTGGCGGAAATGGCAGGGTGGGGAGGAAGAGGGGAGGAGCTGGGGGAGAAGAGGGAGGCGCAGGCGTCGGGTGGCAGAGGGCGGCCGCCGCAGGGGGGGAGGGGAGTGGCTGGCCGCGGGGACGCTCGGGGAAGGAGGAGGAGAATAGGAGGAAGAGGAGCTGGGGGAGAAAAGGGCCAGCGGGGGGGGGGGGGGGAAGAGGAGGAGACAGCGCCGCGGGGTGGGGGAGGCTCCGGCGGCGGGGCTCGCCGTCGGCGGCCGGGGGTGGGGTTCGGCTGGATCTGGGGGATTTTGGGTTTTTTTGATTTTTATTTAATTTTCTTTTTCTTTTATTTTATTTTTATAGAAAAATATATTAATTTAATAAGAAAAATATCTAGAGATATTTTTGGGATATTTGTAGGATATTTTCGGGATCTTTTCGGGTGGATCCTGTCTCCAAATGGACGGCGCAGGTTCACCGGCCAATGAGGGGATGCCACCTCATACTACAAATTTGCAGAAACGTCCCTGTAGTTTCATAAATTGCGTAAAGGCCCTATTTTGGAAAATTGTGCAATTACGAAATTGTCTGGGAAAACACCCGATTCCTGAAAATGCTAAAATGCACAGAATTGAGGGAAATTGCTGTGTGAGGGTCCTGAGGGGGTGGGGGTGAGTCTGGGCAGAGGTTGGGCCTGGTTTCTGGGGGATACGGGTCACCGTATTTAATTAATTAATAAATATTGCGCACGGTGTTCTCTAATTATTTAGAGGCAGGTAGGGCCATAATTTTTCTACGGTGTCAATACACTAAATGTAGTATACTCAGTGTAGAATATTATCGTATTTTTGTTTGGGCAAAACAGGTGCATGTTGGGCCTCAAATCCCTAGGGGTACAGAGATGGGTAAAGAGCAGAAAATAAATACGGCTTTTGTAACGATATTTGTGCATCTCAAACGAGGCTGATTTTAGCACATCTGTGAGTTGCACAAAGTTCAGAAAAATAGTCTGGTATGTCTAGGATAGGTATGTAAACTTTGTTCGGGGATAACAGTCAAGCTAAAGCTCCAAATAATTAGGAGATGGACAGGTACACAAGTCAACAGGATATGTAGGAAAATAAATTAAAATATTGCCATAAATCCTAAATTGTTAAAATAATCCTAAAAAATACTAAAATCTGGTCGAGGGGGTTTACAAGTGGAAACCCCAACAACTCCTCCGAAAAGACGTCCATATACTCAAAAATTAATGGATGTGGCGGCTCCTGCTCTTCTACCAAAGCTCTACAAAAATCTTCCTCGCTCTGCTCCTCCTCTGAAGAACTCAAACTCTGGCTTTTCTGGCACCTAAAACAAAACTCCGCCTCCATGACAATTATACTAGTATGGTGCCTACTCAACCAATCCATCCCGAGTACTATATCGTAGCTCGGAAGTGGCATTACGAGTAGACACACGCTCAACTTTCGGTCTCCCAAAGAAACTCTCCAATCCTTGTAAATAATATTGACCAGGATAATTCCACCCCCGGTCGTGATCTTGTAAGTCCTCGCCAACGGTTCAGTCTCAAGGTGATGTCTTATAGCAAAAAATACAGATACAAAACTATGTGAAGCACAAGAATCAAATAAAGCATGAGCTAGAAAAGAATCAAGATAGACTGAACCTGATATAACATCACCGATTGGCTCCTCCTCCCCGACGATCAAGGTAAAAGCTTGCCTCTGTCGTTGGGTACATCTCTGCTGCTGCTGGTGCTGAGCGAACTGTTACTGTTGTGGTGGTAGAGGAGGTCCTCTCTGCTGTCCCACTGGTAGTCTTGGGATGCTCTTTGTGCCTGTGTCCCGCCCTGAGCTGGACGAGCTAGAGCTTTAGGACAAGCCCTCAACTGATGGTCTTCTGATCCACAGAATAAGTATTGGCCCAATCTCATCTTGCACG
The DNA here is from genome assembly GCA_036927795.1 of Iris macrosiphon. NCBI lineage: Eukaryota > Viridiplantae > Streptophyta > Magnoliopsida > Asparagales > Iridaceae > Iris > Iris macrosiphon. The sequence goes on along the minus strand of JAYESA010000007.1, from coordinate 128,821,335 downwards.
CATCCCATCCGTGTCCCTGTTTCTTACAGAACGGGCAAGGAATAACTGGCCTCTAGTTCTGGTATTTCTGCTGTACTGGCGCTCTATCTGGTCCTTGGTACTGCTGCCTCGGTTGTTCGAAGTGCCTTTGATGCTGCTGCTAAAAATGAGGCCGCTTTATTGGACCCGTGTTAGTACTGGATCCTCCTATGTCCCTCGGCCTCTTAGATCCAAGCTCTAGATCATCCTCTGTCTGCTGTGCCTGCCTCAGAATCTTCTCAAAAGTAGCGGTGGGGTCTCCATTCGTATGTGATTTGATCTCCCTGTTCAGGCCCTTCCTGAACTTTTTGGCCCTTTCTCTGGGGTTCCGTCCCTCCATAAAGCAGCCTAATCTGCAATACTCTACCGCACACTCATCCACCATCATACCTCCCTGAATAAGGTATTATAACTGGCTCTCTAGAGATGTCAGAGCCATATCTGGAAAGAACTTTTCCTTGAAGAGATCCTTAAAAGCCTCCCAAGTAAGTCCTGGTGCTGAGATCCTAGGGTTCGTCCTAAACCAAGTCAATGCGATATCAAACATCATGCTTCCTGCGGCCTCTACCTGCAACCTCTCTGAAATTTGTGCCAACCGCAGGTTTCTCTCAATTTCTTCTATCTAATCATCATCATAAATGATCCTTTCAATGCCTTTAAAGTCCTTCGGCCTCATCCTCTTGAAATCTATGATAGTCCCCGGCCGTGACTGTTGTAGGGTAAACTGAGGTGGTGTCATCTGTGGTTGGACTAAGGAGACTCTCTCGACTGTGGTGAGCGCAGTCTGGAGAGAATTCTCAATACCCTACACCATAACCTCTGATTGGCGCTGCTGCACCTCCATTATCTGTTGAAAGAATACAAACATCTGTGTATGATCGACTGTGGGTGGTGGGGGTGGAAGATCCCTTGAAACAGTCGGTGCTGCCTTCTGTACCGGAGGTGGAGCACCTCAGAAAGCTGCTGCATAAATGCCCACCTGGATCAGCTGGGACAGTGTCAGCTGGTGCTGCTCTCATAGGCGATGAAGTGACCGACCTCGCTGACATTGCGCTGAGCATTGGAAACACGTCTTCGGCGACATCCTGAAGATAGATTGAATAAATGAATCAATATTGAGTAAGATACGATATCATCAAACAAGGACAAAATTATTCAAAGTAAAGTAAGCATTCAATAGATAGGGATAGCTAACAGATATTTAGAAATGTTTCCCAGTTGTGATTAAGTATACTCTCAGCCTATATCCTATATCCTAAAGAAGGCTCGTAGCAGTACTCTAGGTGAGCACTACTACGATATCGCTCTATTTGTGACTCTTGACCTGCATAAGCCACGACTAAAAATATTTCATGACCCGCACCCGGAATAAGGGCACGAGTAGTGAGCAACGCCCAGCCTACGTCGCAGCATCGATGATAAAACACTATCTGGGTCAACTCTCCTATCTAAATATCTTATACAATATATATATATATATGGTACATGTCAATCATCTCAACTCTAAATGGAGAAACAATATGGTATTTGATAATGATAATCTATTCTCAATCACAATAAAAACTAAGAAAGATAAAGCACGAGATGGAATAACGAAATAAAGAGTCACAATACATCCACAAGCCTGAAATAATATATACATGCCAATAATCTCAATAAAAGTCTAAACAAATAATCTAAGCCTCCTCAAATTCTGGTACTAAGTCCTCCTGCTCTAAAGGAGTATCCTCTAATGGTACGCTGTCCTGCGGTCCGTAGTACATGGGACACTGGTCTACGAGCCAAACATCTGAAAAATATATCCAGTCAGGATTGGAGCAAAGTACATACCTCTGAAAGTAGTTTCAAATACATAATCGAGCATATATAACAGATAATAGAAAAGAATATATGATAACTAAATATCATAATGTAATTAACTATAGTGAACATGTAATATACTAGAATGAAGAATAAACAGTAGAATAACTGTAATATAATGGAAATAAATAAAACTAGCTAATGTGCCATGGAATACAAGTTCATTATGTGATCGGTTTTGGTTGAACACAAATACAATATGGTAACTCGATTACACATGTGATATGTAATCGACATGTATACGAATACACTTGGGCTTGATCACATAACCAACTCTTACTCCCCCATCCCCAACTAATACCAATGGATCCAATCACGACACATTACGAACACGATTATGGGCGCACTGAACACGAGCAGTATGTTAACACAAAGTACACTAAATTAATACCTGATACATAAGATTAAATACAAGTGAAGGAGTATCCGCTGAATACGGTAAGGGATAACATCTCCTGACATGATCCATATAGTACCAGTCCATGAAACCACTGTGTCAGAATCAAGTATACAGTTCTAGAACATGTGATATATACACTATCATGAAATAAAAACTAACAGAGAAATGTACTCGATTCTGGTCCTGAGCAAAAAGGGTGTCTCTCGATGCCCAAGCTGGTGCCACACAATTCTATTAAGAAATATTAAGTTAAATGGTACAATGAATAAGAAATGGCTTAAGATGCAGTAATACATGCCCTTCTAAGTCAATACTAGGTCTATACTAAGGTATTGGGTCTAACTAAGGTTATAATAAAGTTATTAATCTACAATGGCCATTTTCTAGTTAATTCTAGGTAGTTAAGGTGTTACATGTAGAGGTAGCTAATTTGTTAACTAGTATCAAACATATACTAACTAATATCTAACATATGCTAATATACCAATTAACTATATTCTAACTAGCACTGAAACTCAACTCGGTACCTACACATATACTTTAACTATATCTATCGTAAATATATATACTAACTGCTACTGATATATACAATAATAACTAGTCTATATAACAGATAACATTTAAACTAATCATTATACTTGGGATACCCTCACAGTGTATATATTTATACTGATACAGTAGATACCCGACACCCCTATGACAACAGATACATCACACCAACCCAGGCATAATCCCCCCACCCCTACAATTGATCTTAATCCTACTTAATACGACATCAACACAACTGATACCATATATCATTCCCTCCCCTCTCTTAACTAGTACCTCCTGATACACATATCATATGTACCTTGACATTGTTTCCTCATTGATACACCAACATACAAAATTGATACTCTACATGCAGTAACCCCTGCTGCTGCTGCTGCAGGTGATTAATATCCAGGTAATATCTCCCCTTACCCAGGTACTCGAGTTCAAAGCTAGATGTCTCTGACCTTAAAAATTCTAAACTGATACTCCTCAATCAAATTTTACTGATATCAATCTATGCCCTCTACAGACTCATGAACATAAAACAATCGAGATTAACATCTAACTCTCTTGACTGATACATACATATTCTATATAAATAATACCCTTACCTACAATCCCTCTACTGCCACTGCTTTGATGCTCTCGAGTATCAGTGATACACGAGTACACATATTGTACATAATTAACTGTGCCCGCCCCTTAGATTACTGCTAAATGCTGATACTGCTTGCCTATATACAGTGCACGAATGTGCACTGCTACTACTACTACTACTACTACTACTACTACTACTACTACTACTACTACTACTACTACCACCACCACCTAGCTACAAACTGATATCCTTTCTCCTTACTACATAGCTTGCTCGACCCCTAAACCTTGTGCAGAGTGCTCGAGCACACTGCCTCTGCACATCAGTGTATCAACTGCAAACAGTAGCAACCAACCTCTTCAATCGACTGTGCAAATAGCATGAGCACCCAACACAGTGCACAACACAGATCACACATGCACAACACACACACACACTCTAGTGAATATAACACAACACATACTAATATAATCAATTCATCAAATACTTTGAGTGTGTACTTGTGATATTCATGATAAGTGCCCAAGTAAAGGGCCAAAGCCTAAATTCTTCATCAATAATCATACAAACACATCAACCACCTTATAATATGACCAAAGTAACTTGCTACAAAGAGAATTGTGGGTTAATTGTGCAAAACACCCAAAATTGAGCTCTATATCACACCGTATCGTAAGATACCGTGATACGGCCTATACGTATCCATTTGTGGACATGTACCTAGTCCCTTAACCCTAATCTAAGTTTAATTAGATCTAATTGGTCCCATGACACATAATTGATGTGTCAAATCCGTAATTCCCCTAACATGCACACAAAACTCAACATAGAACTCACAATACATAGTCAAATAGCCTAAAACTTGTTCTTATAGGTAGTCCTTGTCACGACCCAATTTCGTAGAATCGTTGGGGCGTCCCCCGAATCGTGATGCCGTGCGGGCCTGGGGTTGCGCCCGCACAAGGCTAAAGTATTTTGCATAGCAAGCACATATTCATAGTACGCAGATAAATTAAAACACAGATTTGAAACATAGAAAAGTTCTCTTTATTGATAATGAACATCTATTACAAACTCCAGAACGAGTCAGCTAATATGCCGAACGGCTTACAAACATGTTGACTCAAAATGAGATAGCAGTCCTGTACATTACATCCCTTTATAAACTCAAAATGATAAAGACCTCCAGACTGGAGGATAGCTTTGCCACGGAGCTGCATTTGTGTATGAAGAGTTGCAGCTTCTGACTTCAAAATGCTTCAAGGGGCGCGGTGAAGATGCGCCAACAGCTGGACTGGATCGGGAAGACGACTTCGGCTCCTCGCTCGGTTCACCTTGGTGCGGAGAACCTGTTTCAACGAGGGTCAGCATGTCGAAACATACTGGTGAAGGCGAGCTGACCGAACTATACCAATCAACACGTTGTTTTAATGAAGCATACATATTTGTGGGTTTCTATCTTGTCTTAGTTCATTTATAAGTAAGCAGCATATAGAAATTACTGAAATGAACGTGCCACCGTTCGGTGGATTTTACCTGACCGTCTGAATTACCTGCACAATACTTACCATGCCTTCCCTGCCACGAAGACACAAGTTAGTTTGCAATATGTTTAAATATACACGTTGGGATCACTGGCTAGAAGCCATAATGGACCGTTTAGTCTTTGAACGAGGATGGTGTGCAACGAAGCACGTGAGGCGCTGCATGCCATTCCGTTCGCACGTGAGACTATCGTAAAGTTTCGCCCGGACCGGATCGGTGTCAGTGCCCCAGCGGCCGTTTGCAGGAACCCGTTACCTTGTGCACAAGTTGTCCGTGATCAATCGTTCGTGGCACGTTAACGTTGATGCAGTTGAGGCACATGAACATGAGATAAGCAATATTGCATGATTCGTTTTGCATAGTCTTCCTGACAGTTTATTTCATAACAAGTGTATTCCATACTTAGCACAATTTATGGAAGAAGATGCATTCTAGCCGACTTGAAGCATGTAAAGAACATTCATATGAACAAGCATGCAGTTTATTAAGTATCCATTCGTGAAGTTTATTGACAAGCATATATTCCAAGTCTATTCTCTTTTATCTTGGTTTCTTTTATTATTACTTGGTATCGTTTGGTCGGGGCAAAGAAGAATGCAGATTTTAGGGCGTGAAGCTTGGAAGCAGGGCTAGCTAATCGGGTTGGTAGCCACTCACTTCAATATTTGGAAGGGAGAAGGAAAGAGGCGCTTCACGACTCCGCTCGCAAGCTGCCTACTGCTCGTTCACCTGCACACGAACAGCTTGATCAATACTTCTTTCTCTCTTTCTAAATCTCGGAATTGAAGTGCAGTTCAATGAACGAAAACAATAAAAACTATCGAAACCATTCAAAGAAAACAAGCAAATCCCAAAACCAACTCAAAGCACGAAAGCAACAAGCAACATCGAAAACCGAGGCAATAAAAGATAGCAGCGGAGAGGTCCCTCATGACTCTGCCGCTAAGCCGATCCTTGGGGCACGGTCCACTGAATATGGGAATCGATTCCGAAGAAGCAAATCCATAACGAGGACGAGTTCTTAATTCAATCTATCCCGATCGAACGATACCGTTTGTGTTTCTTAGCCGCGCTCCCCGCACCGGAGGAACGGGGCGCTACATCCTACCAAACCAATTGGAAGTTTCGTCCTGAAACTTAAGAATAATACTTATCGTTAAGGATGATGAACAGAATAGTTTGGGCAATCACGAATTCGGTGGGTTGAGTCACCGCAAATGAGACATTGTCCGAGTTTCTTGCGACACTTATCGGCCGTGTGCCCTTGTTTCTGACAGAAATTGCACGAAGGCCCTGGGTTTTCTCGTTGTGAACCGCCGTGGTTAGGATGCTTTGCAGCGGTGTTTCCTCTATCGTTGCCTTGGCGTTTGTGATTGTAGGTATGCACAGCGCCGGTGAAAACGTGAGGATACTGCGGTTCAAGTGATAGGGCGGGATTCATGACTTCACGTATTGTTCCATACTGATTATTGACCACGTGTCCATGAATGGCAGGGCGCAGACCACCTTCAAACCTTCTTGCTCGAATTGCTAAATTAGGTAAATAGGCCCTAGCGAATTTTGAGAGTCGGTTGAATTCAGCGGAGTACTGCTTCACCGTCATACTGCCCTGCCTCAGTTGTAAGAAATTATTTTCCATTTGACGTTGTACTGGAGGGGGTATAAACTCCTCTTCAAACGCGACACGAAAAGTCGTCCACGAGATCGCCTCCTCTCCGTGATCAAATTGGAGAGATCGTCGATGCACGTTCCACCAATCGTGCGCCTTGAGGCAGAGCTGAAGTTGCGTGCAGGCGACGTGCTTCTCTTCGGGGACCTCTAACAGAGCGAAATGATCTTCAAGCTCGGCTAGCCAATCTAAAGCTACCACTGGGTCCTCAGTCCCGTTGAATGGGTTATTACAGACTTTCTTGAAGTGGCCCAAGTTGAAGGCAGTCACGTCCCTCGGCCTTGGGATTTGCGGCGTCTCTACTTCAAGCACGGGCTGTTCCACCGGAGTCGTTGTTGTTGTGGCAGAATGGTTGGCAGCCAAAGTCTGAATGATCTGTTGCAGGGTATCTACCTGCTTCTGTTGGACTGAGAATCGGGTCTCTAAATTGCTTTCGAACTTGGCTTGGCGAGCATCATCTCTTTGTCGTTGCGATTCTAACATTTGCATTACCCGCTCAAGCGGATCGACTTGAGATATGCCGCGCTGGCTCTGAGGGCTTCCCGAAGTGCCCGAACTGCTTTCTTGTGTTTTTTTGGTGCTTGCGCTGCAGATTGCGCTGGTATCATTCCTTCAAAAGAAGGTAAATTATATTAGGATCATAATGTATTATGGACTTATTGCATGAACGTATCTCATTTTGGCCTAGCGAGTTCAAGAGTTCGCACAGGAATTTGATCGTTAAAGGAACTTTTCCAGCACGAAGTCTAAGGAACTTGAATCTGTGCTCTGATACCACTATGTCACGACCCGATTCCGTAGAATCGTTGGGGCGTCCCCCGAATCGTGATGCCGTGCGGGCCTGGGGTTGCGCCTGCACAAGGCTAAAGTATTTTGCATAGCAAGCACATATTCAAAGTACGCAGATAAATTGAAACACAGATTTAAAACATGGAAAAGTTCTCTTTATTGATAATGAACATCTATTACAAACTCCAGAACGAGTTAGCTAATATACCGAACAGCTTACAAACGTGTTGACTCAAAATGAGATATCAGCCCTGTACATTATATCCCTTTATAAACTCAAAATGATAAAGACCTCCAGGCTGGAGGATAGCTTTGCCATGGAGATGCATTTGTGTATGAAGAGTTGCAGTTTCTGACTTCAAAATGCTTCAAGGGGCACGGTGAAGATGCGCCAACAGCTGGACTGGATCGAGAAGACGACTTCGGCTCCTCGCTCGGTTCGCCTTGGTGCGGAGAACCTGTTTCAACGAGGGTCAGCATGTCGAAACATACTGGTGAAGGCGAGCTAATCGAACTATACCAATCAACACGTTGTTTTAATGAAGCATGCATATTTGTGGGTTTCTATCTTGCCTTAGTTCATTTACAAGTAAGCAGCATATAGAAATTACTGAAATGAACGTGCCATCGTTCGGTGGATTTTACCTGACCGTCTAAATTACCTGCACAATACTTACCATGCCTTCCCTGCCACGAAGACACAAGTTAGTTTACAACAGGTTTAAATATACACGTTGGGATCACTGGCTAGAAGCCATAATGGACCGTTTAGTCTTTGAACGAGGATGGTGTGCAACGAAGCACGTGAGGCGCTGCATGCCATTCCGTTCGCACGTGAGACTATCGTAAAGTTCCGCCCGGACCGGATCGGTATCAGTGCCCCAGCGACCGTTCGCAGGAACCCGTTACCTTGTGCACAAGTTGTCCGTGATCAATCGTTCGTGGCACGTTAACGTTGATGCAGTTGAGGCACATGAACATGAGATAAGCAATATTGCATGATTCGTTTTGCATAGTCTTCCTGACAGTTTATTTCATAACAAGTGTATTCCATACTTAGCATAATTTATGGAAGAAGATGCATTCTAGCCGACTTGAAGCATGTAAAGAACATTCATATGAACAAGCATGCAGTTTATTAAGTATCCATTCGTGAAGTTTATTGACAAGCATATATTCCAAGTCTATTCTCTTTTATCTTGGTTTCTTTTATTATTACTTGGTATCGTTTGGTCGGGGCAAAGAAGAATACAGATTTTAGGGCGTGAAGCTTGGAAGCAGGGCTAGCTAATCGGGTTGGTAGCCACTCACTTCAATATTTGGAAGGGAGAAGGAAAGAGGCGCTTCACGACTCCGCTCGCAAGCCGCCTACTGCTCGTTCACCTGCACACGAACAGCTTGATCAATACTTCTTTCTCTCTTTCCAAATCTCGAAATTGAAGTGCAGTTCAATGAACGAAAACAATAAAAACTATCGAAACCATTCAAAGAAAACAAGCAAATCCCAAAACCAACTCAAAGCACGAAAGCAACAAGCAACATCGAAAACCGAGGCAATAAAAGATAGCAGCGGAGAGGTCCCTCCTGACTCTGCCGCTAAGCCGATCCTTGGGGCGCGGTCCACTGAATATGGGAATCGATTCCGAAGAAACAAATCCATAATGAGGACGAGTTCTTAATTCAATCTATCCTGATCGAACGATACCGTTTGTGTTTCTTAGTCGCGCTCCCCGCACCGGGGGAACGGGGCGCTACAGTCCTATGCCATAGGATCATTCCTAATAGTCAAATACATAATTAAGAAGCTATAATGAAAGAAAAATTTAGGAATTACTGATTGGGAGATGGATTCCCAATGAAAATACAATTGGACACAATTCAGACACGATCTCGAGCTCCAAAGCTCCTCCTCATTGTGCTCATTGCTTCTCCAAGCCCCAAGGTTCCAAGAGTGATGAATTTGAGAAGGAAATATAGGTGAATTATGTAGAAAATCAATAAAGGGAAAATAGGAAATTCGGGATCTAAAATTTGGGAGCAAAATATAATGCAAATGAGGAGAGAGAGAGAGAGAGGAGAACCCCCTATAATAGTGGCCGACCTATTCTCCCCTTCCCCAAGCAAAATTAAATGTCCAAGTTGCCCCTATCAGAAGTGTCAGGTGGCACGAGTTGAAAGATAAAGAAAAGAAGAACGTAATTTTGGTCGTCGCACAATTAGCGAACGTTAAGGTCACAGAGGAACAATGTGTGAAATAGAGGGGCTCTAGGTAGCATCATGGTTTTCCAAGGGGGAGTGGTATACTAGTTGATGTTCGAGGTATGATCAAGGGAGAAGTGTTGATTGCATTCCTCTAGGCTTCCTAGGGTGCTGTCTACTAATAACAAGACAATGATATAAGTTTATAGTTCTCCAATACTATCTAACTATGAGGGTTAGGTTCAGTCCTAATATTCTCTTTTGGTTTTCTATTGGTTCCTCCATACTAGGGTCAAACATTATGGTAAGCTTCTAACTAACTCTAGTGGTATCTATACTACTCTTAAGTCTTCATAATACATCAAGGGATAATGGTAAACTAATCTATAGATAAGGAATTCTAGGTTCACTAGATATTCTAAACTTAGTGGTGTGTCTATATCCTCGTTGTAATCTTAATAGGTATGCTACTCTAATTATCATCCTAATAATAGGGGATCCTATATTCTCAGCAGAAGGCTATACTCAAGGAACTATTAGGAAAGCACATGAATCAAGCAGGATACAATTGTTCAAATAGAACAGATAAGAGGAAGATGAATCATAGTCAATTGTGGATGAGATCCTATACTCTAGTCCTAGGTGCAGGCTTGCTCGGTACAGTAACGTAACCGAGATAATATGCTCTCGACCTGCATGGGCCACCACAAAAACATGTCACGCCCCAGTCCCAAAAATGCGTAGGACTAGGACACGTAAGCATGCCAGCCGCATGTATATGGCAACTCCAATATATGGAAACCAAATCCACACGTACGCTGTAATATGAATATCAAGTCCACAAGTGGTATAACATGTATCACAAGTCACAGTAAAAAATCTAAATCTCATCCACCAAAATCATATAGAAATAAATAACCAGTATCTATGAAACTAGATCTCAATAAGAAATATCTAAGGATGATAGTTGGATGGAAACAAATCCACTACCAACTCGAATATAAAAGCAAATACAATATGAGTACAAGACAATAAACACAATATAGGAATACCAGCTAACAACCATGGGCTCGAAGAGAAGACATCCTCGCAACACAAGTAATCATCCAAATCTGCGCTCCTGTAATTACTCAAGAACAGATACACCTGGCAGAGGACCAGGTCCTCAGAGGGACGTAACAAGATACAGAAAATACGAGCCAATTTGAATACAGTAAACATGCATATTATTTGAAAATAAATAAGTATGCTGTACAAGACCATCTATATGAATGCAAATGAGGACAACTTTTTGACGTATGGGCAAGGGTAGGCTACTCGATCTACCTCACAACTCACACACACGTCAATGGACATCAAAAATTGATATACCGCGGGGGTAGCGACCAGCGCGACACACGTCCGTAGTGCGAGCTATATACTATGGTTTACCAGAGTGGTTAAAAGTCCATACGCCTAATGATTGTCCTCTCATGATACTAGGTGCCATGTGTGTGTCAACATATCTAATATATAGTATGACTGAAAGAAACTACACATGCAATAAATAAACAGAATGGAAATAAATATACAGAAATATACTAAGCATACAAAATACTGTAAACAACTTGGCAAGGTATCTTGCCTGGGGTCCTGCTGCTGGTATGAATCAGAGTCCAAGTCACAGTCCAAATAGCCTATGTATTACAAATTTATCACGCCAAAAGATAATTTATTTTAATTTATTTAATTCTGGAATAATTACTCTAAAATCCTATTTTAATCTTATTATTCTGATTTTTATGTTAATTCCTAAATTTTGTCCAAAGAAACTAAATTTTATCAACTCGAGACTCATGGCACGCAAATCGAGGCGATCTGTTGACCGAAAAGTCAACTGACACAAACTCAACTTTCATGCATGATTTCCTGTAGATTTCAACGTCAAAAATATGTAGGAATTTACGGCTCGTCCGAATTCAAATTCGTTTGGGAATTATGGCACATACAAATTTTGTATTGTGCACCGAGGGTTAAATTCTAACCTAGAAGTTCTACAGAATTAACAGTATATAAATACTTCGAATTAAATTCTAAGAAAATATATGTCAATTATCTCGACATTAGCTTTCTAAAACTTTAAACGGTTCATGATTCTGATTCTTGGTTCTCCCGAAATCGCAAAAATATTAAAATACGTCTATTTTCGGACATGCTGTGCTCTACGAATTTTCCAGAATTTAATAGTCATAATTTCATAAAATAAATTATATAATCAGAAAGCTAACCTCAATATCTTTCTAACGCAAAAAACTATGCCTCGTTTGGAGTCCGGAGCTATGCGCAATGGCTTGTGGAAGATGAAGGAACCCTAGATGGCAATTCTCCAAAATCTCTCTCTCTCTCTAAGATAATGGGATAATTAGGATTATAATATATATATATATATATATATATATATATTTATATATATATATAGGGATGTACCTGCGGCTGAATGGATATTTATAGGCTGACACGTGTCAGAATCTGATTGGATGGTTTTTGTTATATTATTTGTTTTTGATTTGCCTTTATCAAAATATTATTTAAGTCATTTTAAATCTAAATAACTCCAAATAAATATTAAAAATAATCATAAAAATCTGGAAAAATTACATAAAATATATTTTGAACCTATAAACCCTAGAAAAATATTTGGGACAATTTTATATTCATAAGTTTACTACTATAATTAGGAGAAGCTCTAAACATTAGTTTTATCCATTTAACTAAAAATAAATACTAACATTATTCCAAAAATTCTGAAATAATTCCAAAAAATATATAATAATATTATAATCCCTAGAAAATAACGTGGGTCCATTCTATTTTCTTGGGCTTGCACAATAAATTTTATAAGTCCGAAAAATTAGTTATTAGTCTAAATAACTCCCAATAAATACTAAAAGTATTCAGAAAATTCTCAAAAAATTCTAGAAAATATATTTGACTATTTAGAACCTAAAATAAAATTATGGAATATTTTTAATTAAGTTTGAACATAAAATAAATTCTTCAAAGTCCTAGAAAATTAGTGTTACTAGTTTTTAATTAACTAAAAATTATGGAAAAATCTTAATAATCTAAAATAGCCTAAAAATAATTCTAAATAAATATTTATATAAGTAAATATACTAAAAAACTTTATTTTCTAATTAACTAAGAGAATACTCTAAATAAATTCAATATCTACAATAAATATAATAATATAAAATATACACAAAATACCTATTTTGGGTGAGGGAGTTTACAATCTACCCAACTTAAAACAATTTCGTCCTCGAAATTAAAATAAGGCATAATTTGTTAAATCCTTCACATTCGTACATAAGGTACGTCAATCGCAATCTCTTCCAAAAATTTAAATAATAAAATATATTCAAATCTATCGCGATCACTTCAAAATTAAGATAACCACTGTTTAAATCCAAATTCAACCTGTCGTAATCTCTTCTCGATTTTTTTTTTATAATCAACATTCAAATCTAACTCAAGTCTATATGACATCCCACATCAAAATTTATATCACCATTTCCAACTATCATAATCTCCTCTAGACTTTGAACAATAAACAATTCTAATCAAATCTTGTTCCTATTCTCAAATTAAGAATTTTGTACTCTTCAAATATTTAAACTCAATTTACATCCTCAATATTTCAAATATGTGACCCAACAATCAAAATTGAACTTTTAATTCAAATCATCAAATTATAAAATTTAAATCTAATTCACCAATTGTTCAAGTCTAAAATTCTATATTTATCCTCAAAATTTAAATCGATGATTCATCCTTTAATATTCAAAATTTAAATCATGTGCTCAAAGTATAAATATTTGGTCCACAATATCAAGATTTTAAAATTCGTTAAATCTTCATTATCTTAATCCTTCTTTTAAAATTTCTCAAAATTAAAATGATTTGAATCTCCCAATCTAATCTTACTTGATCACAATCTAAAAGAAATTTCTCTCAAGTTGGCAATGCACTGCTACCCAACTTAAAATTTACCCATCTATCACAGAAGGCTATATACTTTAAGAAAAATATTCCTTAATTTATTTACTCATGTCATTCAATCCTCAGAACTTCAACGCCGATTATATCATATATGATATGTCCTTAATTACAAAAGAATAATCCTCAAGTATGTGATCGGCCTACGGGGTATATCTAGTACTCTCTGTGTATCAAACTTATACCAAGCACGAGGTTTCGTCTTTCCGAAATAAGAGAAGACGGAGATCAATAATAAAGAGTTCAAGGGTGAGGTAATAGAATAGAAGTTTCGGGATCAAGGCGTTTAAAGAATTCAAATAGGAATTGTTAAAGTAGTTGTGGATTGAAATCCTATTTTGGTAATTCTTTGTTCGCATGCTCGTATTAGTACAGTTATGTAACCGATACGATCCGCTCAGACATATCTAGGGGCAAGTATATTCGTCTCCCAATCACTACATATCTCAATCCACATAAAGTAGTATTACGAAGGGTGAATCAAGCGCACTAAGGTTAGCTAGACCTTAATACACTGATTCTGAAATGTATTAGTAGGCGTCCCCAATAATACATATCTCATGATCAAGCTCGATAAAAGAGTAAGCTTGCAAAACTAGGCTATAATAGCAGCATAAGTCAAGGTAGTGCAGCAAATATAAGTACGCTAGATGATGATAAAAGGAGGTACAAATTAATTCAAGTTCGTAAAACAAAACAACTAAGTAACAATAATAAAAGACTCTACAATCCCTACAGTTATCATACAACCTCCTTGTCTATGTCGCTAGTCGACCAAATGTGGGCAAGGACCTCTAACTTCTATTATCTGAATAACCACTGTCGTCTTATGCTAGTATACAATTAATGTTGTTCAATCACACTTCAATAATAGGTCAAAAGACTATGTGATACTAGGTTGTGAGGTATACTACCCAACTTAAAATAATAAACTAATACTGTGACAGTCTTAAGGGTACCGTAGAAGCTCCTGTTAAGGTCTTCGAGAAGGGGTCTTGGTACTTTGTTAGGGTATCCTCTTATATTACATAGGTCATGGTCGTCTTAACTCTTAGTCATAGTGCAAGTGTCAATAGTAAGAATGAGACGGTTACTGGCCTCAAGGGAAAGGGAATATAACTCGTATTGAGGTGTGGTACAAGTTACGCAATTTAAAACTAAGGGATAAGCACCAGGTCTCAATCTACAAGAATAACTTAACTATCAAGTTCTAACTACTAAGCACACAATTTCAAAATTCAAGATTACAACTATAATCCTAGCAAACTATGTGTCCTTAACAAAGAAATAAATTACTTGGCCTACTATCAGAAGTGTCAGGTGGCACGAGTTGAAAGATAAAGAAAAGAAGAACGTAATTTTGGTCATCGCACAATTAGCGAACGTTAAGATCACAGAGGAACAATGTGTGAAATAGAGGGGCTCTAGGTAGCATCATGGTTTTCCAAGGGGGAGTGGTATACTAGTTGAATGTTCGAGGTATGATCAAAGGAGAAGTGTTGATTGCATTCATCTAGGCTTCCTAGGGTGCTGTCTACTAATAACAAGACAATGATATAAGTTTATAGTTCTCCAATACTATCTAACTATGAGGGTTAGGTTCAGTCCTAATATTCTCTTTTGGTTTTCTATTGGTTCCTCCATACTAGGGTCAAACATTATGGTAAGCTTCTAACTAACTCTAGTGGTATCTATACTACTCTTAATTCTTCATAATACATCAAGGGATAATGGTAAACCAATCTATAGATAAGGAATTCTAAGTTCACTAGATATTCTAAACTTAGTGGTGTGTCTATATCCTCGTTGTAATCTTAATAGGTATGCTACTCTAATTATCATCCTAATAACGGGGGATCCTATATTCTCAGCAGAAGGCTATACTCAAGGAACTATTAGGGAAGCACATGAATCAAGCAGGATACAATTGTTCAAATAGAACAGATAAGAGGAAGATGAATCATAGTCAATTATGGATGAGATCCTATACTCTAGTCCTAGGTGCAGGCTTGCTCGGTACAGTAACGTAACCGAGACAATATGCTCTCGACCTGCATGGGCCACCACAAAAATATGTCACGCCCCAGTCCCAAAAATGCGTAGGACTAGGACACGTAAGCATGCCAGCCGCATGTATATGGCAACTCCAATATATGGAAACCAAATCCACACGTACGCTGTAATATGAATATCAAGTCCACAAGTGGTATAACATGTATCACAAGTCACAGGGAAAAATCTAAATCTCATCCACCAAAATCATATAGAAATAAATAACCAGTATCTATGAAACTAGATCTCAATAAAAAATATCTAAGGATGATAGTTGGATGGAAACAAATCCACTACCAACTCGAATATAAAAGCAAATACAATATGAGTACAACACAATAAACACAATATAGGAATACCAGTTAACAACCATGGGCTCGAAGAGAAGACATCCTCGCAACACAAGTAATCATCCAAATCTGTGCTCCTGTAATTACTCAAGAACAGATACACCTGGCAGAGGACTAGGTCCTCAGAGGGACGTAACAAGATACAAAAAATACGAACCAATTTGAATACAGTAAACATGCATATGGCTTGTGGAAGATGAAGGACCCTAGATGGCAATTCTCCAAAATCTCTCTCTCTAAGATAATAGGATAATTAGGGTTATAATATATATATATATATATATATATATATATATATATATAGGGATGTACCTGTAGCTGAATGGATATTTATAGGCTGACACGTGTCAGAATTTGATTGGATGGTTTTTGTTATATTATTTGTTTTTGATTTGCCTTTATCAAAACATTATTTAAGTCATTTTAAATCTAAATAACTCCAAATAAATATTAAAAATAATCATAAAAATCTGAAAAAATTACATAAAATATATTTTGAACCTATAAACCCTAGAAAAATATTTGGGATAATTTTATATTCATAAGTTTACTACTATAATTAGGAGAAGCTCTAAACATTAGTTTTATCCATTTAACTAAAAATAAATACTAACATTATTCCAAAAATTCTGAAATAATTCCAGAAAATATATAATAATATTATAATCCCTAAAAAATAATGTAGGTCCATTCTATATTCCTGGGCTTGCACAATAAATTCTACAAGTCCTAAAAATTAGTTATTAGTCTAAATAACTCCCAATAAATACTAAAAGTATTCAGAAAATTTCCAAAAAATTCTAGAAAATATATTTGACTATTTAGAACCTAAAATAAAATTATGGAATATTTTTAATTAAGTTTGAACATAAAATAAATTCTTCAAAGTCGTAGAAAATTAGTGTTACTAGTTTTTAATTAACTAAAAATTATGGAAAAATCTCAATAATCTAAAATAGCCTAAAAATAATTCTAAATAAATATTTATATAAGTAAATATACTAAAAAACTTTATTTTCTATTTAACTAAGAGAATACTCTAAATAAATTCAACATCTATAATTAAATATCCATGCCAAATTACCAAACTACCCCTAGCTGGAAAAGTGAGGGTGACAAATCCAACAGTCAAGCCTAGGTCCAACAAGCCCTAATGTCTCAATCACAGGAACAACATATATAATAACAAGATGTAAGATCAGCTGAAGTATAATAGTAAAGCATCCCAAACTATAATATACAGATGATCATGAAGCTAGTAAACACAAGATGAATAAACTAGCCAGAGTCTAAGTCATACAGGATCAACCCTAGGATGTGCCAATCTTGGAAATGCATGTAGGCTAACAGATCGAACCAAAACATGATCTAAACACGTGCTCGATGGCTAAACGCCAACAAAAGTAGAATGTACATAAGAACGGGAAAGTAAAGGAACCCACTCAAGCGGTCTGGTGCTCCTGGTGGTCACCATATTTGGGAAGATACGGAAGATCCTCTAGTGTAGCTACTAGATCTGGCCATGCAAAACTAGTGGGGTCAGATCCCAAAATAGCAAGTACCACAAAGGAAACCAATCTAGAAACTTAAACCAACAATACAAAATAGAGAAAGTAAAGACTGAAAGTAAATAAATGACAAGTGCTGAAGGTAAATGGGTGATCTCATGTAAGGCCTAGACTAAACCTTATTCATCAATCACGACAAATTATATAAGTACGGCTTGATACTTTAACTAACTAGGGTTATCACAATCCTTAATTACTAATATTTGTAATGTAACGCGATGTTAGAGTTTCTTCTAATCGCATGCACCTGT